>JABUQX010132757.1:2500-15992 GCA_015478945.1 Trachelipus rathkii | reverse complement strand
AACATCAAAACACCGTCAAAAAAACAGTCAAAAACAGTCAAAAAACAGTCAAAAAAACAGTCAAAAAACAGTCAAAAAACAGTCAAAAAACAGTCAAAAAAAAGTCAAAAAACAAAAAAAAACAGACAAAAAAAAAACAGACAAAAAACAGTCAAAAACAGTCAAAAACAGTCAAAAAACAGTCAAAAAACAGTCAAAAACAGTCAAAAACAGGCAAAAAAAACAGTCAAAAAAACAGTCAAAAAACAGTCAAAAACAGTCAAAAAACAGTCAAAAAACAGTCAAAAAACAGTCAAAAACAGTCAAAAACAGTCAAAAACAGTCAAAAACAGTCAAAAACAGTCAAAAACAGTCAAAAACAGTCAAAAAGTCAAAAACAGTCAAAAACAGTCAAAAAGTCAAAAACAGTCAAAAACAGTCAAAAAACAGTCAAAAAACAGAAAAAAGTCAAAAAGTCAAAAACAGTCAAAAACAGTCAAAAACAGTCAAAAACAGTCAAAACAGTCAAAAAAACAGTCAAAAACAGTCAAAAAAACAGTCAAAAAAACAGTCAAAAAACAACAGTAAAAAAACAGTAAAAAAACAGTCAAAAACAGTCAAAAACAGTCAAAAAAGTCAAAACACAGTCAAAAAACAGTCAAAAAACAGTCAAAAAACAGTCAAAAAACAGTCAAAAAACAGTAAAAAAAAAGTAAAAAAACAGTCAAAAAACAGTCAAAAAACAGCCAAAAAAAGCCAAAAAACGGTCAAAAAACAGTCAAAACAGTCAAAAAAACAGTCAAAAAACAGTCAAAAAAAACAGTCAAAAAACAGTCAAAAAACAGTCAAAAACAGTCAAAAACAGTCAAAAACAGTCAAAAACAGTCAAAAACAGTCAAAAAACAGTAAAAAAACAGTCAAAAAACAGTCAAAAAAACAGTCAAAACAGTCAAAAACAGTCAAAAACAGTCAAAAACAGTCAAAAACAGTCAAAAAAAGTCAAAAAACAGTCAAAAACAGTAAAAAACAGTCAAAAAACAGTCAAAAACAGTCAAAAAAAACAGTAAAAAAACAGTCAAAAACAGTCAAAAAAGACACAAAAACAGTCAAAAAACAGTCAAAAAACAAACAAAAACAGTCAAAACAGTCAAAAAACAGTCAAAAAAACAGTCAAAAAAACAGTCAAAAAACAGTCAAAAAACAGTCAAAAAAACAAGTCAAAAAACAGTCAAAAAACAGTCAAAAACAGTCAAAAAACAGTCAAAAAACAGTCAAAAAACAGTCAAAAAACAGTCAAAAACAGTTAAAAAAACAGCAAAAAACAGTCAAAAAACAGCCAAAAAAGTTCAAAACAGTCAAAAAACAGTCAAAAAACAGTCAAAAAAACAGTCAAAAAAACAGTTAAAAAAAACAGACAAAAACAGACAAAAACAGCCAAAAACAGACAGTCAAAAACAGTCAAAAACAGTCAAAAACAGTCAAAAACAGTCAAAAACCAGTCAAAAAAAAAAGAAAAAAAAAAAAAAAAAAAAAAAAAACAAAAACAGTCAAAAAACAGCCAAAAAACAGCCAAAAAAACGGTCAAGAAAAACAGTCAAAAACAGTCCAAAAACAGTCAAAAAACAGTCAAAAAACAGTCAAAAACAGTCAAACATCAAAAACATTCAAAAACAGTCAAAAAACAGTCAAAAAACAGTCAAAAAACAGTCAAAAAACAGTCAAAAACAGTCAAAAACAGTCAAAAACAGTCAAAAACAGTCAAAAAACAGTCAAAAACAGTCAAAAACAGTCAAAAACAGTCAAAAACAGTCAAAAAACAGTAAAAAAAAAAGAACAAACAAAAACACTAAAAAAAGTCAAAAAACAGTCAAGAAACATCAAAACAGTCCAAAAACAGTTCAAAAAAACAGTGCCAAAAACAATCAAAAAAAGTCAAAAAAACAGTTCAAAAAACAGACAAAAACAATCAAAAAACAGTCAAAAAAAAAAGTCAAAAAACAGTCAAAAACAGTCAAAAAACAGTCAAAAACAGTCAAAAAACAGTCAAAAAAACAGTCAAAAAACAGTCAAAACACAGTCAAAAAACAGTCAAAAAACAGTCAAAACAGTCAAAAACAGTCAAAAACAGTCAAAAAACAGTCAAAAACAGTCAAAAAAACAGTCAAAAAACAGTCAAAAACAGTCAAAAACAGTCAAAAAACAGTCAAAAAACAGTCAAAAACAGTCAAAAACAGTCAAAAACAGTCAAAAAACAGTCAAAAAAACAGTCAAAAACAGTCAAAAAACAGTCAAAAAACAGTCAAAAAACAGTCAAAAAACAGTCAAAAAAACAGTCAAAAACAGTCAAAAAACAAAAAAAAAAGAAAAAAAAAAAAAAAAACAGTCAAAAACAGTCAAAAACAGTCAAAAACAGTCAGACAAAAACAGTCAAAAACAGTCAAAAACAGTCAAAAAAAGTCAAAAAACAGTCAAAAAAACAGTCAAAAACAGTCAAAAAACAGTCAAAAAACAGTCAAAAAACACAGTCAAAAAACAGTCAAAAAACAGTCAAAAACAGTCAAAAACAGATCAAAAACAGTCAAAAACAGTCAAAAACAGTCAAAAACAGTCAAAAAAACAGTCAAAAACAGTCAAAAAAACAGTCAAAAAACAGTCAAAAAACAGTCAAAAAACAGTCAAAAAACAGTAAAAAAACAGTCAAAAAACAGTAACAAAAACAGTCAAAAACAGTCAAAAAACAGTCAAAAACAGTCAAAAACAGTCAAAAACAGTCAAAAAACAGTCAAAAAAACAGTCAAAAAACAGTCAAAAACAGTCAAAAACAGTCAAAAACAGTCAAAAACAGTCAAAACAGTCAAAAACAGTCAAAAAAAAGACAAAAAAAAAACAAAAAAAACAGTCAAAAAATAGTCAAAAATAATCGAAAAAACAGTCAAAAACAGTCAAAAAAACTGTCAAAAAACAGTCAAAAACAGTTTCAAAAAACAGTTCAAAAACAGTCAAAAAAGTCAAAAACAGTCGAAAACAGTCAAAAAAACAGTCAAAAACAGTCAAAAAAACAGTCAAAAAACAGTCAAAAAACAGTCGAAAAACAGTCAACAAACAGTTGAAAAAAACATGTCAAAAAAACAGTCAAAAAACAGACAAGAAACAGTCAAAAACAGTCAAAAAACAGTCAAAAAAACCAGACAAAAAAAAAGTCAAAAAAACAGTCAAAAAACAGTCAAAAAAACAGTCAAAAAAACAGTCAAAAAAACAGTCAAAAAACAGTTAAAAAAAAGTCAGAAACAGTCAAAAACAGTCAAAAAACAGTCAAAAACAGTCAAAAAACAGTCAAAAAACAATCAAAACAGTCCAAAACAGTCCAAAACAGTCAAAAAACAGTCAAAAACAGTAAAAAAACAGTAAAAAAACAGTAAAAAAAAAGTCAAAAAACAGTCAAAAACCAGTCAAAAAACAGTCAAAAACAGTCAAAAACAGTCAAAAAAAAACAGTCAAAAAACAGTCAAAAACAGTCAAAAAACAGTAAAAAAACAGTCAAAAAACAGTCAAAAAAAAAGAAAAACAGTCAAAAACAGTCAAAAACAGTCAAAAACAGTCAAAAACAGTCAAAAACAGTAAAAAAACAGTCAAAAACAGTCAAAAAGTCAAAAACAGTCAAAAACAGTCAAAAAACAGTCAAAAAACAGAAAAAAGTCAAAAACAAAAAAAAAAAAAACAAAAAAAAAAGAAAAAAACAAAAAAAACAGTCAAAAACAGTCAAAACAGTCAAAAACAGTCAAAAAACAGTCAAAAAACAGTCAAAAAACAGTCAAAAAACAGTCAAAAAACAGTAAAAACAGTCAAAAAACAACAAAAAAAAAAAAAAAAACAGACAAAAAACAGTAAAAAAAAACAAAAAAAAAAACAGTCAAAAAACAGAAAAAAAAACAGTAAAAAAAAAACAGTCAAAAAAACAGTCAAAAAACAGTCAAAAAACAGTCAAAAAACAGTCAAAAAAAGTCAAAAACAGTAAAAACAGTCAAAACAGTCAAAAAACAGTCAAAAAACAGTCAAAAAACAGTTAAAAAACAGTCAAAAACAGTTAAAAAACAGTCAAAAACAGTCAAAAAAACAGTCAAAAACAGTCAAAAACAGTCAAAAACAGTCAAAAACAGTCAAAAAAAGCAAAAAACAGTCAAAAACAGTCAAAAACAGTCAAAAGTCAAAAACAATTAAAACAGTCAAAAAGTAAAAAAACAGTCAAAAAAAACAGTCAAAAAAAAACAGTCAAAAACAGACAAAAACAGTCAAAAACAGTCAAAAACAGTCAAAAACAGTCAAAAACAGTCAAAAACAGTCAAAAACAGTCAAAAAACAGTCAAAAAACAGTCAAAAAACAGTCAAAAAACAGTCAAAAACAGTCAAAAACAGTCAAAAACAGTCAAAAAAACAGTCAAAAAAAACAGTCAAAAACAGTCAAAAAACCAGTCAAAAACAGTCAAAAAACAGTCAAAAACAGTCAAAAACAGTCAAAAACAGTCAAAAACAGTCAAAAACAGTCAAAAACAGTCAAAAACAGTCAAAAAACAGTCAAAAAAAGTCAAAAACAGTCAAAAACAGTCAAAAACAGTCAAAAAACAGTCAAAAAACAGTCAAAAACAGTCAAAAACAGTCAAAAACAGTCAAAAACAGTCAAAAAATACTTTTCGTCTTTCATTGATAGTGGTTTTTGACACTTTGAACTCCTCAGGATTCTCCCCAAGTGTTTCTATGGTAGCTATGAGTATTCGTGTGGCATTTCTGTCAGATACCTTACACCGATCCACTAACAGAGATAGTTTCATGGTTAAAATTTCCCTAACGAAACGCTTCATCCTTTTGCTATGAGATAGGTTTCTTGAGAAGTACAAACGTCCATTGGCAGATCATCCTCGATATCTTCAACGCATGTGTTTTCCTCTTCATCACTGTCCTCATCTTCTTCATCATCAGTCTCTATGAACAAAAGAAGAGAAAGAAAAGGACCAAATTAATTATGAAAATAGTTAAGTTACGTTGCCTATCTTGTTTTGTTGGTGCTTTTGTAAAAACTATTAATAGAACCAGGGGACGTAAACGTACCTAGCAAAAAATCAATATTCAAGAAAAATAAAAGAATCTTACCTATGTCGAATATAAATTCCGCTTGAATTTGCTCGTTCATTTTCGCAAGTTCCTGGCCGACCCTTTTCCCTTTGCTTCAAAAGAAACTCCTTGTCTTCTTCTGATTTCAAACAGTCAAAAAAAAGTCAAAAACAGTCAAAAAACAGTCAAAAAAGTCAAAAAACAGTCAAAAAACAGTCAAAAAACAGTCAAAAACAGTCAAAAAACAGTCAAAAAACAGTCAAAAAACAGTCAAAAACAGTCAAAAAACAGTCAAAAAACAGTCAAAAACAGTCAAAAACAGTCAAAAACAGTCAAAAAACAGTCAAAACACCGTCAAAAAACAGTCAAAAACAGTCAAAAAACAGTCAAAAAATAGTCAAAACAGTCAAAAAACAGTCAAAAAACAGTAAAAAAACAGTCAAAAACAGTCAAAAAACAGTCAAAAAACAGTCAAAAAAAAAAAAAAAAACAGACAAAAACAGTCAAAAAAAACAGTCAAAAACAGTCAAAAACAGTCAAAAACAGTCAAAAAACAGTCAAAAAAACAGTCAAAAAAACAGTCAAAAAAACAGTCAAAAAACAGTCAAAAAACAGTCAAAAAACAGTGAAAAAAAACAGTCAAAAACAGTCAAAAACAGTCAAAAACAGTCAAAAAACAGTCAAAAAACAGTCAAAAACAGTCAAAAAAACAGTCAAAAACAGTCAAAAACAGTCAAAAAGTTCAAAAACCGTCAAAAAACAGTTCAAAAAAAGGAAAAAAAATAAAAAAAAGTCAAAAAATAGAAAAAAAACAGTCAAAAAACAGTCAAAAACAGTCAAAAACAGTCAAAAACAGTCAAAAAACAGTCAAAACAGTCAAAAAACAGTCAAAAACAGTCAAAAAACAGTCAAAAAACAGTAAAAAAAAAACAAAAAAAAACAGTCAAAAAACAATAAAAAAAACAGAAAAACAGTCAAAAAAACAGTCAAAAAACAGTCAAAAAGACAGTCAAAAAACAGTCAAAAACAATCAAAAAAAAACAGTAAAAAACAGTCAAAAAACAGTCAAAAAAACAGTCAAAAAACAGTCAAAAACGGTCAAAAAAAAGTCAAAACAGTCAAAAACAGTCAAAAACAGTCAAAAAACAGTCGAAAAACAGTAAAAACAGTCAAAAAACAGTCAAAAAACAGTCAATACAATCAAAAACAGTCAAAAAACAATCAAAAAAACAATAAAAAAACATCAAAAAACAGTCAAAAACAGTCAAAAACAGTCAAAAACAGTCAAAAAACAGACAAAAAAAAACAGACAAAAAACAGTCAAAAAACAATAAAAAAACAGTCAAAAACAGTCAAAAACAGTCAAAAAACAGTCAAAAAACAGTCAAAAACAGTCAAAAAACAGTCAAAAAACAGTCAAAAACAGTCAAAAAACAGTCAAAAAACAGTCAAAAAAAATCAAAAAAACAGTCAAAAAAACAGTCAAAAAACAGTCAAAAAAAAGACAAAAAACAATCAAAAAAAAACAGTCAAAAAAAGTCCAAAAAACAGACAAAACAGTTAAAAAACAGTCAAAAAAACAGTCAAAAACAGTCAAAAACAGTCAAAAAACAGTCAAAAACAGTCAAAAACAGTCAAAAAAAGCAGTCAAAAAAACAACAAAAAAAAAAAAAAAAAAAAAGTCCAAAAAACAGTCAAAAAACAGTTTCAAAAAACAGTCAAAAAAACAGTAAAAAAAAAACAAAAAAAAAACAGTAAAAACAGTCAAAAAACAATCAAAAAACAGTCAAAAAAACAGTCAAAAACAGTAAAAAAAACAGTCAAAAAACAGTCAAAAAACAGTCAAAAAACAGTAAAAAAAAAGTAAAAAAACAGTCAAAAAACAGTCAAAAAACAGCCAAAAACAGCCAAAAAACGGTCAAAAAACAGTCAAAACAGTCAAAAACAGTCAAAAACAGTCAAAAAACAGTCAAAAACAGTCAAAAACAGTCAAAAACATTCAAAAACAGTCAAAAACAGTCAAAAACAGTCAAAAAACAGTCAAAAAACAGTCAAAAAACAGTCAAAAAAACAGTCAAAAACAGTCAAAAACAGTCAAAAACAGTCAAAAAAACAGTCAAAAAACAGTCAAAAACAGTCAAAAACAGTCAAAAACAACCGTCAAAACCAGTCAAAACAGTCAAAAACAGTCAAAAAAAAACAATCCAAAAAACAGTCAAAAAACAGTCAAAAAAACAGTCAAAAAACAGTCAAAAAACAGTCAAAAACAGTCAAAAACAGTCAAAAACAGTCAAAAACAGTCAAAAAAACAGTCAAAAACAGTCAAAAAAACAGTCAAAAAACAGTCAAAAAAACAGTCAAAAAAACAAGAAAAAAAACAGTCAAAAAACAGAACAAAAAACAGTCAAAAAAAAGTCAAAAAAACAGTCAAAAAACAGTCAAAAACAGTCAAAAAACAGTCAAAAAACAGTCAAAAAGAGTTAAAACAGTCAAAAACAGTCAAAAAAACAGTCAAAAACAGTCAAAAACAGTCAAAAACAGTCAAAAAACAGTCAAAAACAGTCAAAAACAGTCAAAAAACAGTCAAAAAACAGTCAAAAAACAGTCAAAAAAAACAGTCAAAAAAACAGTCAAAAAAACAGTCAAAAACAGTCAAAAACAGTCAAAAAACAGTCAAAAACAGTCAAAAACAAAAAACAGTAAAAAACAAAAAGTCAAAAACAGTCAAAAAAAGTCAAACAGTCAAAAACAGTCAAAAACAGTCAAAAAAAGTCAAAAACAGTCAAAAAAAAGTCAAAAAAACAGTCAAAAAAACAGTCAAAAAACAGTAAAAAAAACAGTCAAAAAAACAGTCAAAAACAGTCAAAAACAGTCAAAAACAGTCAAAAACATTCAAAAACATTCAAAAACAGTCAAAAACAGTCAAAAACAGTCAAAAACACAGTCAAAAAAAGACAAAAACAGTCAAAAAACAGTAAAAAAAAAACAGTCAAAAAACAGTCAAAAAACAGTCAAAAAAACAGTCAAAAAACAGTCAAAAACATTCAAAAACAGTCAAAAAACAGTCAAAAAACAGTCAAAAAACAGTTAAAAAACAGTCAAAAAACAGTCAAAAAACAGTCAAAAAACAGTCAAAAAACAGTCAAAACAGTCAAAAAACAGTCAAAAAAAGTCAAAAACAGTCAAAAAACAGTCAAAAACAGTCAAAAAAAGACAAAAACAGTCAAAAACAGACAAAAACAGTCAAAAACAGTCAAGAAACAAGTTCAAAAACTGTTCAAAAACAGTCAAAACAGTAAAAAAAAAGAAAAAAAAAACAAAAAAAAAGACAAAAACAGTCAAAAAAACAGTCAAAAAAACAGTCAAAAACAGTCAAAAAACAGTCAAAAAACAGTCAAAAAACAGTCAAAAACAGTCAAAAACAGAAAAAAACAGTCAAAAAACAGTCAAAAAACAGTCAAAAAAAGTCAAAAACAGTCAAAAAACAGTCAAAAAACAGTCAAAAACAGTCAAAAAACAGTCAAAAAACAGACAAAAAACAGTCAAAAAACAGTCAAAAAACAGTCAAAAAAAACAGTCAAAAAACAGTAAAAAAAACCAGTCAAAAAACAGTCAAAAAACAGTCAAAAAACAGTCAAAAACAGTTTTTCAAAAAACAGTCAAAAAACAGTTAAAAAACAGTCCAAAACAGTCAAAAACAGTCAAAAAACAGTCAAAAACAGTAAAAAAACAGTAAAAAAACAGTAAAAAAAAAGTCAAAAAACAGTCAAAAACAGTCAAAAACAGTCAAAAACAGTCAAAAACAGTCAAAAACAGTCAAAAAAAAGAAAAAAAACAGTAAAAAAACAGTCAAAAAACAGTCAAAAAACAGTCAAAAACAGTCAAAAAAACAGTCAAAAACAGTCAAAAACAGTCAAAAAACAGACAAAAACAGAAAAAAACAGAAAAAAACATCAAAAAATCAAAAACAGTCAAAAAACAGTCAAAAAACAGTCAAAAAACAGAAAAAAGTCAAAAACAGTCAAAAAACAGTCAAAAACAGAAAAAAGTCAAAAACAGTCAAAAACAGTCAAAAACAGTCAAAAACAGTCAAAAAACAGTCAAAAAACAGTCAAAAAACAGTCAAAAAAACAGTCAAAAAAACAGTCAAAAAACAGTCAAAAAAGTGAAAAAAAACAGTCAAAAAACATTCAAAAACAGTCAAAAAACAGTCAAAAAACAGCATTCAAAAACAGTCAAAAACAGTCAAAAACAGTCAAAAAAAAAGTAAAAAAACAGTAAAAAAAACAGAAAAAAAAAAAACAAAAAACAGTCAAAAAACAGTCAAAAACAGTCAAAAAACAGTCAAAAAAACAGTCAAAAACAGTCAAAAAAAACAGTCAAAAAACATTCAAAAACAGTCAAAAACAGTCAAAAAACAGTCAAAAAACAGTCAAAAACAGTCAAAAACAGTAAAAAACAGTAAAAAACAGTCAAAAAACAGTCAAAAACAGTCAAAAACAGTCAAAAACAGTCAAAAACAGTCAAAAACAGTCAAAAAGAGTCAAAAACAGTCAAAAACAAGTCAAAAAGTCAAAAAACAGTCAAAAACAGTCAAAAAAGTCAAAAACAGTCAAAAACAGTCAAAAAACAGTCAAAAAACAGAAAAAAGTCAAAAACAGTCAAAAACAGTCAAAAACAGTCAAAAACAGTCAAAAACAGTCAAAAACAGTCAAAAAAAACAGTCAAAAACAGTCAAAAAAACAGTCAAAAAACAGTCAAAAACAGTCAAAAAAAACAAAAAAAAAACAGACAAAAAAAAATAAAAAAAAAACAAAAAAAACAGTCAAAAAACAGTCAAAAAACAGTCAAAAAACAGTCAAAAAAGTAAAAAAACAGTCAAAAACAGTCAAAAAACAGCCAAAACAAAAACAGCCAAAAAACGGTCACAAAAAAAAAAAAAACAGTCAAAAACAGTCAAAAACAGTCAAAAAACAGTCAAAAACAGTCAAAAACATTCAAAAACATTCAAAAACAGTCAAAGGTGGGATAAAGAATAGGCAAAAAAAAAGTCTTATACAGGAAAAAAACAGCAAAAAACAGTTTATAGAAAACATTTTTTATTGCAAAAAAAGGACAGTAAAGGACAGATTTTAAAGAAAGTATCAAACATTTAAAGTAAAAAACTACAGATTTTAAAGACTGCATCAACATTTAAAGTAAAAAAAGTATAGTTAAGGACAAATTTGAAAGGACCAATTTTTAAAGGAGCAAAGGGCGAAAAAGGCAATAAATTTTTATTTATAAAGGGAGCCAAATAGAGAAACTCGTCTTGCTAATGGAAAGGCACGAAAGTATAGTGAAAAGGAAATAAAAAAAAATAGGGCAAACATATAAAGGAGTTTCTCTCTCTCTCTCTCTCTCTCTCTCTCTCTCTCTCTCTCTCTCTCTCTCTCTCTCCTGGGGAAGAAAGGTTATATCTTTTTTCTGTTAAGGTAATATAATATCTGCCATATTTTTCCATTTGTTTTTATATAAACTTTCAATTGTCTTTATGCAAGTATATATATATATATATATATTGTATATATATATATATATAAATATATATATATAAATATCTATATACACATATATATATATATATATATATATATATATATATATAAGTATATATATATGTATATATATATACTGAGTGATAGCTTTGTATGAACTATCCTAAGCAATGTTATGTATGCTCCATTGGGAATAGCCACAAAGTGTTACGATGGGCTGCAAATCCTCTCTCTCTCTCTCTCTCTCTCACTCTCTCTCTCTCTCTCTCTCTCTCTCTCTCTCTCTCTCTCTCTCTCTCTCTCTCTCTCTCACATCCTTACCCTTAAGTCTCTGGCGTACTCGACCACCACATTGGAATGACTTAATCCTGTATACTGGGCACTTCCACCCACATACCACCTTTCTTCTCGTTGTAACCCACTGGCTTATAGACACATACTGAATATTTTTCTTTATCAACTAAAAATATCTGACTAAACAATAAATTCATGTCTTTGAAGATGCCTTAGGACGGCAGAATCATATATAGCATATAGCAGCAGCAGAGAGTAGTATATATATGATATATATATATATATATATATATATATATATATATATATATATA
This sequence comes from Trachelipus rathkii, assembly GCA_015478945.1. Taxonomy (NCBI): domain Eukaryota; kingdom Metazoa; phylum Arthropoda; class Malacostraca; order Isopoda; family Trachelipodidae; genus Trachelipus; species Trachelipus rathkii. Next base: position 4,762 of record JABUQX010132757.1, on the reverse strand, counting down.
TATATATATATATATATATATATATATATATCATCACTTGGAAGTTGGTGACCCACGATGATGGAGTCGGCGAAGCCAAGACTTAACCGAAAGCTTCCTCTGATGCACCGTCTTATCTTTTCATCAAATTCCGAAACATTTCCTCACTTTCCTCTACTTTCTTCTACTTTCCTCTACTTTCCCTCAACTTTCCACTCCGTTGAACACCACCCCTTTTTATCTAAATCCCATCTCTTGTTCTTGACCGAATTTCAGATCCTTTTGCCTTCGACACTCGACAGCAAATCCTATTCTATTCCTTCCTACCGTATCTTTCCTCATTTTACAGTCAAAGGGGAATATTATGCATATTTGCGCAACTACGTAATTTGCGCAATCGTGTTTTTTTAATTTAGAGTCTCGAAATTTCTAGCTTGTTTACTTGTTATTCCCACGTTCTCTCTGGAATTTCTTGTAGTTTCTTTCGACTGTAATACTTCTGTCTTACTTTCTGTTGATGCTCTTCGCATCATTTCAAATTTTACCAAATTTTCAAATTTTCAGATTTCCAAATTTTCAAATTTTCAAATTTTCAAATTTTCAAATTTTCAAATTTTCAAATTTTTCAAATTTTTAAATTTTTAAATTTTCTAATTTTCTAATTTTCAAATTTTCAAATTTTCAAATTTTCAAATTTTCAAATTTTCAAATTTTCAAATTTTCAAATTTTTAAATTTTCAAATTTTTAAATTTTCAAATTTTCAAATTTTCAAATTTTCAAAATCTTTGCCATTAATTCCCCTTTATAAGACTTTACAAAGTTCATTTTTATGACAAATATTGTATTTTCCTTTAGTGATTTGATGTCTTCCCTGTTCGCTTAATCCTTAGAAGCCGTACTGTCCTAAAGGTATTCAACCTTTTGTCCTAAAACTTGTGCTTTTGAGTTTGACCCTGTTTTGGTATAAATTATTTCGGCTATGCCTATCAACTTCAGTTTTACTTTCTTTCTAGAAGCTTATCATCATTCAACCTATAACAAAAAATGGGATCTACCTCAGGGGCGGGCGTTCAGGGTATCCGGTGTTCTCCGAGCACACAAGATAGAAAATTTGATTTAAATAACGAGCAGTTCGACCACCCCTATCCCTCATGAGTACTTTAACACGTCTTAGTTGCGCTGTAGCAATTTTTTTATTTTATTTTATTTTTTTTTGAAATATTGATTCAACATTCAACATACACATCCCGATGTTGTATCGTCCAATTTTGTCTAACGTTTGGGGAATATATCCTTAACGGATTGATTTGGAAACATTTGAAATCTTCTAATCTTATTTCTGATCGTAATTATGGGTCAAAAAGATGAAACCTCAGATGGTAATCTTCTTTCCTTTCTTCCTTGACTCTTACACCTCTCACCTCTGCTGCTCTTCATCATTTTCACAGAGTTCTTCCCTGCAGCTTTGGATATATATATATATATATATATATATATATATATATACAGAGCAGCATATATATATATATTATATATATATATATATATATATATATATATATATTGTTATATATATATATATATATATATATATACGGTATATATATATATATAGTATAGATATATATATATATATATATATATATATATATATATATATATATATATATATTGTGATATCTACATATACATAGCAGTTAAATTTATATATATATATATATATATATATATATATATATATATATATATATATATATATATATATATATATATATATATATATCAAAATCATTCGATGAAGTCTGGCACAAAGTTTTAATTTCTAAATTTCCCTCTTCCGGTTTCTATTTCTTCTCCCTGTGTGGCCTTCTCTCTAATATCATTTCCTGTCGTTCTATAACAACTGTCATAGATAGTCACAGTATATCCTTTGAATTTATGTAATGGTGGTGTTCCTCAAGGTTCTGCCCAATCCTTTTTCTCTTTATCATTAATTACCTGTCTGTCACTCATCGCTTTTTTAACCCTAATACTGTCGACTCCACACTTCATATTAAATATATATTGTCACGAAATGAACCAACTAGGAAAGAAAAGTTTAACTTAGATTCAAAATTTGGAAATGAGGCATTATTATTAGAACCAGCACACAGAAAGGAGCGAAAGGTTATCACCAGTATAAATTAAGAAAGGAAGAAGTCAGGTAAAGGTTACCGAATAGATTAAAGGAGTAATTAGAAGCCCGTATTAAACGGGGATGACTCCGGGACGTAATACAAGAA
>JABUQX010132756.1:0-31232 GCA_015478945.1 Trachelipus rathkii | reverse complement strand
TTTATAATAAAAAAGCCCCCCATATATGCTGATCCCAAATAGTAATTCATTGTTTCTGTAAGTTTCCGTACTTTGAGCATATATAATTTATGACAAAAAAATGTGTTTTTTTTTGTTTTTTCTCTTAAAACATATGTGTTAAAAGTGTTCTATACGCCATGCCAACATATCCAATTGGTTTTCTGTAAGTGTCTAGCTTTCGAGGATATTCATTTTAAAACAATATCTTAACCAAAAATTGTGATTTTTAAAATATTTAAAAAATACTTCGAACTTTAATCATGTCCGTTACCACTGGAATTCATTGTTGGTATTTAATAACTTTCCCCAATATATTAAAAAAAAAAAAACAAAAAAAAATTAAAACTACGGAGTCGCTAAAACAGGAATAGACCCTAATATAATAGTATAATATCATAAATATATAATATATATGTAATACAAATATTATATAATTTAATATATAGATATATATAGATATTGTACAGAAAAATCTCATTATTATAAAACATGTAATCTTAAATATTAAAATAAATAACTTAATATAATAATAGTATTAATTATATCAATATATATTATATAATAATCTAAAAAAAATTAGTGCATTAAAATTTTTAAAAAATGATATAGAAGTTTATTCGATTAATTAAAACGATACGATTAAGCTATTGCCAAAAACTTTCACTAGCTGTCCAACATGCCACACTTTTCCCCCAATACTGTAGAAATAGATAAACATAAATGATTGTTAATTTTTATCATCATTAATTTTATTTTTGACAAATTATAAACATAAAAGTTTAGATACACGGATCTCTCTCTCTCTCTCTCTCCCCTCTCTCTCTCTCTCTTCTCTCTCTCTCTGCTCCCTTCCTGTCATCCCTTTTCTCAAGACCCCCTTCACTTCCCCCCGTACCCTCATCCTCAGTAGACTCCCTACCCTCTTTCACTTCTCTCTCTCTCTCTTTCTCTCTCTCCACGTAGCTCTCTCTCCTAACTTGCTCTCTCTCTGCTCTCTCTCTCTTCTCTCTCTCACCTCTTCTCCTACTCTCGCTCTTCTTCTCCTCTCACTCTTCCTTCTCTCTCGGCTTTGTCTCTCTCCCCTCCTCTCTCTCTTCTCATCGCTCCCTCCTTTCTCCGCTCCATCTCTTCTATCTTGAACTCTCACTCATACTACTTAGCATCTTACATCCGTCTCTCTTTTCTCTTCTATGATCTCTTCTTTTCTCTCCCTTTTATTTCTTTATTGTTAATTCCATCTCTACTCCTCTCCTCTCTCTCCCTCTCTCTCTCCCTCTCCTCTCTCTCTCTCTCTCCTCTCTCTCATCCTCTCTCTCTTCTATCTCCGTCTTCTCTTCTTCTCATCTCTCTCCTTCCTCTCTCTTTCTCTCTCTCTCTCATCTTCTCTCTCTCTCTCTCATCCTACTCTCTCTCTCGCTCTCTTCCTCTCTCTTCTCTCTCCTCTTCCCTCTCTCCTTCCCTCTCATCTCTCTACTCGCTTCTCATCTCTTCTCTCCTCTCTCCTTTCATCGCTCTACTCTTCCTACTCGCTCTTTTCTTTTTCCCTCTTCTTAAACAAATTTATATAATTATATAAAATAATATATTTATATTAAATATATAATAATTTATAAATTATATATATAATATATATATTATAAATATATGATAATATATATATTATAATATATATATATAGTTATATATAATAATATATTTTATTAATAGAAAAGTATGGACATTAGACGAAATATCATTTTTTTCGATAATCATTTTTTTAATACCTTTCGTCCCCATGTAAGATGACCAAAAAGTGGTGAGAAATCTCTCGCATTAAAATATATTAATTTCTACCAAATTTATTTTAATGTTTAAATTCGGGTTTGAACCCATTAAGTTTAAGTTATGATAAGTTTTGGCTCATGTGGGTTATCTGCCTTCAGTTAAGCTCAAGTCAATTTATTTTTTAAAATCTACGTAATCGAATTAAGAGTCTTCCAATCCGCTTTGCTGCCAATGCGTTTTTTTTTTAATGCAAACCAAACCGAAAAAAATATAATTTAAAAAAAATTACATTGTATATACGTTTAAGTATAGGTTGTGTTGACTTTATTTATTTTACATAGATTTAAACTTTTTTTTTCTAAATGTTTTTAAAGGTGTGGAACTGCTTTATTACTATGTTTCTAATCTTGACTTACGTATTTTTACTTCTAAGTTTATGAAATGTGTTCCAATTCAATTGCAATTATATTATTATATGGTGGAGGCAGATAACCCACGCCAAGTTTTGTTAAGCATACACGGTAAATCTGTATCTACTTAACAAAAATTATCATAACTTAACTTTTTAAACATTAAAAACAAATAATATATAAAACACAACGTAACAACGGCTTTTCCCATATATTTTGCTCTAGATAAACCGTCTTACATTAAATACAAGCCGGATGGCTTAGCTTCGATTCATAGCATGTTGAGGAAGAATGTAATTTTTGTCTTTTGGTGCAGCTAACTGGTTGTACTTGCCGACGTGCCTAATTGATTTTCCTTGGAACATAATATTGGGTTGTGTATTAATAAAGGTTGTAAAAAATGGAAACAGACCTATGTGAGACTAGGAACGTAATTTAAATTTGAAAACTAACCAGGTTACCCAGATAAACCGATAAGAAAACTCTAAGGGTAAATTGTTCTGGTATTCATTCAAAGGGTTTAAAATACTTTGCTTTTGAAATCTCTATTACAAAATTGTAAGACTACTACAGGTCATGATTCAGTTTTCCTTTTCAAACCTAAGTTCCACTCACAGCAAAAAAGGAAACATCACTTTGACCGGCGCATTGCGTCAGTTATATACCCAACCCAAAAGTAAATATTTTATTAAGGTAATATTATAATATATAATTAAAGTATATAATATATATATATGTGGCGGAGAATACTATTTATTATATAGCTAATATATATAAATAATATATATATATATAATAGATATTATATAATATAGATATATATATATATTATATATATAGTTATATTATACCGTATATATATATAGGTATATTATATATATATATATATATATATATAAATATATAGTGAATAGATATACTATATGTATAGGCATACTATAATTAGCCCTATAATATATGATGCATATAGTTAGTATATCATATATATATATATATCCCTACTAATATATAGTGAGATATATACCGTGATATAACTAATAGATATTTATAGTATAGTTATATATATATATATATAATTAAGAGTATAATAAATATTACTATAATTATATATATATAGATATAACTATATATATATATACTATATAATAGTATATATATACATATAATAATTTAATATATATATAAAATAGTATATATATAAAATATATATTATATATATATATATATATATATATATATTATATATATATATATAATATTATAATATAATATACATATAGATAGCTATATATATTATATAGCTAAATATATATATATATAGTATATGCCTTAATATATTATATAGTATATATATATATATATATAAGGTATAATATATCATACTAATATATAGTTAGTATACAGATATATATTAATAGGCTATGCTAGTATATATATACAAGGATATCATAATGGTATTAGGATATATAGGCTAAGGCAGGTACAGTACATAGCAGGCAGGGTACATAATAATATATTATAGTATATATAATATAAGTATATATATAAATATATACTAAGATATATAGTATATATATACAAGTAAATATATATAACATATTTACTATATATATATATATATACTATATATTATTAATTATAATATATATATATATATATATAGTATATAATATATATATAGTATATAGTATATATATACATATATATATACAATATTATATATATAATATACATAGTATATATAATATATATTATAATATATATATAAATATTATAAATATATATATGTATATAATTATATATATATATATATAACTACTTATATATATATATTATATATAATATATAGTATAGTATATAATATATATATATATATATACAATATACATATATATATTATATATGATATAGTAGTAATTATATATATATTAAATCTTATAGCAATTTATATATATATTTATATATATATAATACTTATATATATAAATATATATATATATATATGATATAAAACGTATCTATATAAATATATATATATCATATAACTATATATATATATACTACTATATATTATATATATGATATATATTAATTGATAGATAGATATTATGGAAGTATTTAGGTTTTAAGTGTGTACCCAGAGGGTGTCACCCTCTATGTAGTGAATAATTTCACAGGATTATACTCTGTTAAAAAAAAATAATGAAGAAGTGTAGTTGTAAAACGAAAATGTTGCGCGTCTCGTTACAGGAAAAAAGAGACAGTGCCCTCAAAGTGTCGTGAAGCAAAACCCAGAGACTCTGCAGGCATGAGTCCGAGTCCAGTGGGAGGAGCGCCATGTCAGGCCCTCTAAGTGCAGGCTGATATGGTGGCGTAGGTTCAGTACACAGAGAAAACTTCTATCGTAAGAACGGAACAAATGCGTTAGCAGAACACTGAACTAGGATGTGGTCCCAAAACCGGAGCACGAGGACCCTACTAATGCGTGTAAGTATGTAAGAAAGTTCCGAGGGCGAAGGTGGTCAACGTGTCCAGAGGCCTGCGAAACTGTGGTCCGAAAGAGACGGCCCGAGTGCGTTTCACGAGCGCTGTCCACGTCCCCATAAGTATTGCTGACTGTAGTACTCCGCGGGATGGGCTCCAAAAAAATGAGGTGGGTGGGGTGGAATAACCAAATCTATGAGGTGGTTGGTTACACTGAAAGTGCCTGGTAACGTGTCGAAGGAAAGCGACCGAGAGGTTGCCGTATCCACGAGGCTCTAGTATAGTGGGTCGTAGGCGCGCCCGTATGCAGAAAAATTGGTGCCTACGGTGACCAACCCTGCGTATTGGAATCCCAACGACGGCCCACTAGGACCGCCTACCGAGAGACGATCTCGAATGTCTATATATGTTTCGACCCAAATATATATTGATAGGATGAAGTTTGAGAACACTGAATTAGTATTACTAGTGTAGTATCCCTTATAATCACGATAATTGATGACGATTCGACGACAAACCTCAGGATTTGATGTAAGATATATTCTATATTGACGAAGGTACGAGATTAAAAGTCGAACAGGCTGGTGGCTCACCAACTGGACGCGACCGGGGGGAACGGTCCGGTGTAAGAAGGCAGGTGTAACGAGAGTTAATTAATCGAACGAACCATTAGAATCGAGGGCGTGCAAGTTATCAATCAATGAGAGCGTGCAAAAGCGTGCCAAAAGAGGTGGGATGGGTAACTAAAACAATACCCGATGATTGTAAAGCGGCAAGAGGAAAAGCAGTTCAGGGTCGCGGTGCGCCGTCAGCGTCGGGGACGATAGGGGTCCAGCCGGCGCGAGCCCCGGTAAAAAAAGTATGAAAAAAAAGAACAGGGCGAAGGCGCATGGATAAAAAAAAACACAATGTAGCAAAACGCGCGGCGCGCCTGGGTCTATGGAGGTGAGCAACACGTGAACACTGGTAGGATGTCTCACGCGGTGGGGGCTCGATGGGTAGCCCGGAGTAGCGGTCTAGCGAAGAAGACCTTGTTAAAGGGTGTGCAAGGTAGCGCCCAACCGTGGCTGCAGACCAATAGTCAAAAGCATCGATGCGTGAAAAAACCAGAAGTGTGGAACTACGGTAACTTCAACATGACCAATGCTACGCTTTTAGAATGAAGAGTTATATAAGAACTACTTTAGATAGGCGAGACTGACGATAGAGAATACGACAGAAAAGAAAGATAGAATAGAATAGTAGATATATAGAGGAGAATATAAGACTATAAGATGTATAATAACAAGGTGTGCGCCTGGATAGAGCCCTAAGAGGATTACGGGGTGCCCGAGTAGTAACTGGGTTGCATGGGCCAACAGGATGCAAGGAGAAATAGACAGATGCCTGTCCAAGAATTAAGGAAAAAGATACAAAGGATGTCTGAGTGATCAGCAGCCCCAGAGCAATCCCCAATGTATCCGGCGTGTCTCCGCAGCAGCGCTTATGAAAACCTCAAGCGCGCAAGAGACACACGCTCGTGGCGGGATAAGAGGAGTACGGAAAAAAAGGAGGGATATGTCAAGGAAGAGGATAAAGCTGAGGAAAAAGTGTGCTGAAGGGCAGAAGCTGGGTGGGGACTCACATGCGTCGCTCCACGGACAAACTCGGGGCTAAGTGCCAGAATGGCGAAATCCCGGCCGGCCTGGTGACATAGGAGATGATGATAGCTGTATGAGTAATATGTACAGGAATGAGGAGTATGATGAGGAGTAGCGAGTAGTGAAATAGTAGGATGGGAGGATGATAGAGAGATGAGAAGTAAAATGTAAAATAATAATAATAGAGTAATGGCAATAACTGTCAAGAGTAATGATTATTTAGTTTTCGAACTTTATGAAAATCGAAGATATGAGTAGTATAGGAGGGAATTTGGAAGGTAACGAATTTGTCAAGAATAGATAAAGCAAAAAGTAGAAACGAGAGAATAAGATGAGGAGAATGAAATAGAGTAGATAGAGAATGATGAGATATAGATAGGAGACTGAGAAGAGTGAGACTAGAGAATATAGTAGTAGGTGACTGGAGTGAGATAGATAGAAAACCAAGTTAATAATAGATATAGAGATTATATGAGAGATATTACGAAATAGAGAGTGAGAGAGAGTATCTAGAAGGGAATATGAGTAGAATGAATACCTAGATGATGATAGTATAGAATGTAGAGGAGAGAGTATAGGAGAGTGGATACATAGAGAGATATATAGAGTAAGTAGATAAGAAGTTAATAGTAGATAAGATGACAATAGAGAGATAGATAGCACGAAGAGAATAAAGCGGCGGGGGCGTACATATAGAGTAGAGAAAGCACCTGGAGAGGTCGTGCACAAAACTTAAGTGAAAGTGCCGTCTCTCGCGCCTCTCTCTCGTCGCCAGGCCCTCCGCGCGCTCGCGCGTGCTTCTGCTCGTCTTCGTGCTCGTCGCGTGCGTCGCGCTGCGTTATGCAGGGCTGGTCGTCAATGGAGCAAGTAAGGGGGGTGCCGCAACGGGGGCTGTCGGCGCGCCACCCTGTCTACCTCAATAATGACCGGCTCACACTGACTGGTAGTCTCCTATTACTCCTATGCCGACGACGTGCCCCCGTGATTACTGCCCGTGTGTGTGAAAGACGCCCACAACCAGTACGCCCTCAGACGCCTTTCGCGGAAAACGTCCGTCACCCACAGCCAAAATACTCCGAAGAGGGTGCCCGTAGAAGGTTAACTGGATGCTGTCTCGAAAGTGGAGGGCGCAGAGAGACCAGGTGCTTGCATGGGTGGTAGTCATAAACGCATTGTCGCAAACTGTCCGGCTCCTGGCACAGCAATAGTCGGGGGCCCTGCTTGCGCTGGAAGAACGGGGCTGGATGCACAGTACTCACGGGCGAAAATAGGGTGCAAAAAAAGGGTAGTGTGAGGGGGACCTTCCGTTCGAAGAGTGAACAGTGCCACCCCGACCCTACTGGCTGTCTGTAAAGGGCGTACGCGCACGTGGATGGGATTGCTATGCCTCACACATTCGAGGCGGTGCACGTACATACGAGGAGTGGAGTGTCGAGTAGGGGGGGGCTAGTCAATGGCGCTGGCCGCCATTAACGCTCGCCAGGCGCGTTCCAAACCTGTGGCGGAAGAGGCCATCAACGCGAGTTAACGAGGTCTAGTCACTAGGAACACTGCCGTCGGCTGGAACGCGTTGCACCGGTGTAACCCTGCCACCTCGGTGGGAAGGCCGCGGGCGACGCTCCCCGACCTACTAAGAGTAATGTAATATATATGAAGAGATATAGATAATAAGATGAGACGTAATAACAATATACGATAGAGTATATTAAGCATAGTAGAGTAAGATATACGTAGCGATACATAGAAGAGAAAAGGTGAAGGGCAAAGCGTGGCTCACCTAAGAACGCGGAGGCCCTGCGCAGTTAGGGCGATACCGTCGGGGCTCGGTCACTTGGAACGGACACAAAAAATGGCGTGAGGAGAGATGCGCCACAAACGGATGGCAGACGAGCACAGGATGGGATAACACTTAATGTCCAATACACACGCATCAACTTACAACAAGCCAAACAAGCAGGACCAACAGAACAGGTCATCCATACAAATCACTCCCAGCTGGCCCGGCATGTGAAAGCCGTAAGATCGAACCCCCACGCCTGCCAGGCAAGCACCACGAACTCGCAAGCAGCTGCTAACCCTCAAAATGCCCGCACCGTAGAATTGTGAAAACATTACAGAAGACATGCCGCCGCCAAGTCCGATCTCCGAAGTACTAGGACAAACAAATAGATAAGAGAAGCAGTATATAATACATAAATAAATAGGATATGTAAATATATAACTACAGATATAGAATAAAAGACATAAAGTAAATAAAATGATGAATACCGGATATATGAAATAGAATATAGGAATATATATAAGAGAAGTAAAAAATATAGGCACGATATAGGCATGAGGATAGAGTAAAAGATAAAAGGCGCAGGGTAGAGTGAATATAAACTAAGAATAATAGAGTAAGATTAGATTATAGTGAAGTGAGTACAGGCAAGGCAGATAAATAAGCATTAGAGGATGGCTGGGCAGCCAGCGCGTGGCGTAGTGGGCAGGAGAACCAAAAGCAGGGGAAGGGAGACAAAGAGAATCACAAACGATGAAGGAGGCAGAGGCGAGCTGGACCTTCGGCAGGGTTCCGAGCGCAAATGGCAGGGGACAACCCGATCAAAGGTTCACGAAAGGATATATGTTGTAGACATAGATAAGAGCAGATAACCAATGGGCATCCGATACGGCGAATAATAAAATAAATGAAATATTTGTCAACTGAGCAAATCATAAACAACGGGGTGTCTGTGACGATAGAGACAGAAAGTGGTCTGATAATGAGAATATGTCTCACGGGGAGGTTTAATTACTTCGTTAGTTAGTAGGATATAAAAATAACCACAAATGATGATACGACAATTTATTTAAGAATAATATGAAAGTTGGGAATAATTTAATAAGGACAGAAAAAAAAAAAGGAATATACGAAAAACCAAAACGCGTGGGAAGGAAACCATAGAGGGTAAGAAGAAATGTACAGCCAATGGTAAAGAGGAATCAGCGTAATATAAAAGAAACGTATAAAATACAACCACATCAGAGAGAGGTGTTATACAAAACAGGGACAAATAAAAAAAAAAGTTATGGAATGAAGATGAAGTGCGCCTGGCGCGTACGAGTGGGAATAACATGGCAAAGTCATCGACCCGCTCCAATATATAATTACTGGGTACATTTATGTTATAAGCAACGTGTAAGTTTTAAAATACGCATCGGAGATATCTTTGCGATTGAAAAGTAGAGGAACAAAATGATCATAGAGAGAGGATTAATAAATATCAATACGATTAAGACTAATAAGTTACACCGCAGACTTGTTCCCGGTCGTGCTCTGCCTCGCCAGCATGAATATAAGAGTAAAATATATATATAGAAGGACAAATAATACAATGAGATGAACAGAATACAAAGGAACCTATAAAGATAAAAGGAGGAGATAATAGAATATAGGAATATAAAAGATAAAAGAGAGAGATAGAGAAATAGAGAAAGAGAGAGATATAGAGATAAATATAATAGTTTTTATAGTTGAGATATAGTAGAGACAGAGATTATGAGATTGTATATTATAAGATACCTTATCTATACTCTATACAATATGATGAGACTATTATAGATCACTACTGCACTTACCTCCGTTGTTGTATGATAGATATACGTATAGAAGTGTAGGTAAGGATAGATAGAGATGAGGAAGGAATATAATAGAAGATAAAATAAAGAGCCAGATAAATAAAGTAGATAGAGAAAGAGATAATAGATAGACAACCCATGCAAAAAGGGGGAAGAATAGCGGATCTGATATTTTCTCTGAATATGATGATAGAGAAGAATATATAGATCAAATAGATAAAATTATAATTATGTAATATATAGACATAGACTATGTATCGGGGATAAAATGTAATAAGAGAAGATGGAGAGATGAGGATATAGTGATAGAGAGAGAAGGAGATGAGATGAAAAAAAGTAGTAGTGAGCCGGTAGCAGCTGTAACTAATATATCGGTAAATATTGATGGTACTGTAGGATATACTATAGACATAGAGATACCGATATACGAATAGTAAGAGATGTATAGATAGCAGTGGCGTACCTTAGAAGAACAATGGGTAGCAGAGTGTCGAAGATAATGATATATAATAGGAGATATGACAGACTTAGAGAGTAGAAGTAGACTATTAGAGAGAGAGACTGAGAGTAGAGTAATGAGTTAAGAGAGAGAGAGAGATAGAAGAGAGAGAGAGTAAGTAGAGGAGAAGATATAATAAGATACATGGATGGATAGAGATAGACGACTTAGAGACCATAGATAGAGAGATATGAAAGACATGTGATATAGGACTGCCGAATTATGAGGATAGAGATATAGATATAGCTACGAATAAAATCGAAACAAGATGTGGTAATAGGATCAAGACGAGAACCGAGGAATGGGTGAAAGAGCTAGAGGGCAGCACAAGTAGAACCATATAGACGGAAAGAGGGGAAAAGTCACAGACCACATTACCGGAGGAATAATGGGCGGATGACGCCTCCTTGCAGGTGCGGGAAAAAAATGAAAGCTGAGGGTGAGAGAAAGAGTTGTAGATTAAGCGGGGGTTCTTGAGATAAAAATTGTCCAACATACGTGCGTTTACTTGTTCGATAACAATAATCACGGAGTAGTTGATGCGAAGAATGCTAGAAGACCACGTCAAAGAAAGGTGATAGAAAAAATAATGACACAGAGAGAAAACAAGGTGAGACACATCCAAGATGTATACAAAAAAAAGTGCAAACTCAAAGCCACAATAGCCACACAGTGCCGGGCAATTACAGGGAAGAGAACGCGGATATAAAGGGGCGCTCAGAAGAATTCTCTAGGAAAAAATGAGGACAGAAACTGAGCCCGCGCCCGAGAAGTGTGGAGGGGAAAGTGATATATAATGATACGCATGCGGCCGCCCCGGGGCCAAAAGAATGGTGACCTAATATGGAGAGGGTATGTAGAGGCAGGAACTAAATGGAATTCAATATGGGAGAGCGATGTATGGGGGTGTGGGTATAGGGTAGTGATGAAAAAGAGCGGTGGCTGGTGTAACCGTGTGTATATAAAATATGGTTTGGAATAAGGGAGTAACTGGATACATGGAATGTCAATGGAGGTGAAAACCGAAAATAGGGAGGAGAGCGTGACCTTTCCTGTTGTTAAAATCGCATACATACAGCCACCAAAGTAATGAATAAGTAGTATAATAATAAAGAAGAATAGTATAAGTAGAAGAGAGAAAGAAGAGAGAAATAAAAAATGAAAAGAGAAAAAAATGAAGTATAATAATAATAGACAATAGAGAAGGATAAGATAAAATGAGAAATGAAAAATGAAATAATATGAAGAATATATAAATAAAAAGATAAAATAAGAAAAGAAAATAAATAAATAGAAATTAAAAATAAAGAGGAATACGTATAAAATAAGGAAGAGAATAAGATAAAATAATATGAAGAAGTGAAATGTATTGAGAACAGAATGGGAAAATGGTCACTGCCGCATAGGTCGTACTATCGGGTCCAATAAAATTGGTCGACAATGAGGGCGCTAGGGTTCTGCACGAGGGTATGTTGTCACCGCTATGATGTGGAATAAGAGGTATAATATGTAGTCTATTCAGATGGGTAATCTTAGGGGCTTGTTAGGTGTGAAAATTGATAACAAGGAAAAAGCGTGTCAAGGAGCTGAGCTGTGTGGTGTGACAAAAGGCGTGATATGATCATAAATGAGTGGATTAAGACGGTTTAATCATAAGGAAAGGATGGATGATAGTCGGTTGGTTAAGTAAAGAAATCTATGGGGGAAAAAAAGAAAATAATGAAAGGGAATTGAGGAATCTTCCTACATGATAATATTAGATGAAGAATAAAGAGCGAAGTTAATAAACGGAAGTGTTTCTGTGCTTCTTGCTGATCTATCCGAGCGAGAAAGAGATGTAATGAAAGACTTGTTAGAGATGTTTTAGGTCAGTAGTAAGACCAAAGAGAGCAGAGCCCTTTCTTTAATCAAAAACTCCTGTTTAGCCTCTCTATCAATGCTTACAACAATTCCGGATTGAATGAAAATTAATATGGGTGAAAGAGGAACAAGTTTTTCCAGACCCGATGTTTATTAGCTAGTTTGAGACACTAGAGTAAATGTAGTTTATTTAAACATGAATTTTGGGGAGAAAAATATTAAGTCGAAGAAAGAATAAACTTTTCCTTTATCTTTACCTTTTCGGTAGTCACCGAAACGATCTCTGAGAATGATCATAACTCATTCTTAATGATAGCGTAGAAGATGCACAAAGCTATCAAAGCACAAAAGAAGTTTGTATGTATGACCTTCACTCAAAGGTTTGCCGATATAGAAACAAATGAGCGAAAGTCATTGTGGGGAACACTGAAGATTAAATTTGATTATGTTAATCGTTTCTCCGATAATTTTGTTCATTAAGAAAAGAGACTCGTGCGTGGAATAACTTGAGACAATATAAATATAAGTCATTATAATACCTCTGATTTACTTTCGCTAATATATGAACTTTTATATTTTTTTGCAGTAATGGTCAATAAAGTAACTATTCCACTGGAAAATTAAAGAAAATTAAAACAATAAAGTAGTTCGCAAGACTTGAAAACTGCTTAGTGCTTATAGAAATTTGTGGAAAATAAAATATAGTCTAGTTATTATGTTATTAATTTTTTTTAAGCCTACTTTAACAGGAAATCTATATCATTCATTTTTTTTTAACCTGATGGTAAACAAAGTGGAATAACACTGGAAAAAATATTTAGAATATTTTTTTTTCTGTATCATGAGAATGCAGACACCAAGAAGAAGCATCTGCTCAACAACTTATACCTGATGTTAAAAGAAAGTGGAACTAAATTGGGAATAAAATATCATGCAAATAATGAAAACCATAATACAAATAATTCGCCAAAAAAAAAAAAATAAAAAAATAAAAAATAAAAATACACAATTAAAATATGATCCTCTCTCTCTCTCACTCTCTCTACTCTCCTCTTCTCTCTCATCTCTCTCTCAGTATATATATTATATATATAGTATAATATATACTATATATATAATATATATATATATATATATATATATAGATAATATAATATAATAATATATATAATATATATATATTATAAATATATACATATATATATATATTATAATATATATAGTATATACTATTTATATATATATATACGTATAATATATATATATTACATATATATAGTAGTAGATAGATATATATACGTATAACAGAATAATATGATACTATATAGTACATAATATATATATATATATATATATATATATATATATATATATATAGTACTAATAATATTATATAATAATACCACTATAACATATATAGTATACTATATATTATATATAATATACTATATATATTCAATATATATAATTTAATAATATATATATATACATATATATATATATATTACTCTATAATATATATATATATATATAGTATATATACTTTTTTAATATATATACATATAGTATATATATAATATATATAGTATACTATATATATAGTATATAGTATATATATATACAGTACATAGCTATACTATATATATATATATTACATATATATATAATATAATTATATTATATAAATTATAAACAGATATAGAGTACTATTACACTATATATATTATAGTACTATATATACTATATATATTATACTATAATATATATATTAATATATATAGTAATAATATATTATATATTATATATATAAATATATAGTATTATTATAATATTTATTATATAATATATATAATTATATATAATATATAATATATATATATAGTATATATATATATATATATATATATTATATTATATATTATCAATATATATATATATATAATATTATATATATACTAATATATATAGTATATATATATATATACATCATAATTATATATACATATTTATATAATATATAATAATCAAATATATAGATAATAATATATATATATATATATATATATATATATATATTAAATACTATATATATATATATTATATACTATACATACAATACATTAATATTAGCTATAATATATATATGCGCGACGATATATACTTATTACATATACGTACTATATTATAATACTTTGAGTAATAGTATATATAATATATACGTACTATTAAATATATATATAAATATATATATACGTATGATATACTATAATATACTATATATATATATATATACTATAATATCTATACTATATATATAATATCTATAAATATATTATATAGTAGCCTACTCGTTTATAGTATACTCATTCTATTATATATATATATATATTTATATAATATATATATATCATAGTATTATAATATATATAGTATATATATATATATAGTATTACTTATACTATAATATATATATATTATCTACATAAGTAGTTTTCATAAAGTCTAGGAGGCAACAACCCGTCACGCGGGTATATATAATTATTAATATAATAGTAGTACTATATATAGTATACAGATATATATATATATATATATAATAGATACTTATATGATATATAATATATATATAGTAATATACTAGATATATATATATATATATATTTATATATATATATATATAATATATCAATATATATATATATATATATATAAAGTAATTATATATTAATAATACTATATATAATAATAATGATATTATATATAATATAATATATTATATATATATATATATAATATATTTTATATAAGATATAATATTACATTTGTGTCCCCAAAAGTAAGTTTACTGAATATCCATGAACGACTGAGTAATGCAGATCCTCCGTGGACGTATACGAGTGGTAGCTAGTTACCTAGGCTGACATATCCATACCAGTTTAACCAGATTTATAAAGTCAGTCTTGCACGTACAGTCTGTTTATGTATGGGCGGGACTGTGTTCTAACCGTCGTTACGTGTATTTGCACTACATTTTTTTTGATGATTGGCGTGTTTCTATCCATCGTTAGGTTTGCGATGGCTGCGGTAAATATTGAACAAGCTGTACGCTATTCAAATTCTGTGTGAAACGTAACGAAGTCTTGCCACTGAGTAATTTGCTCTTTAACGAAAGCTGTATGGCGCATGCCACTCATCGAGAACTATGGCTTTTTAAGTGGTAACAAAGCCTTTCAAAGAGGGCCGAGAAGAATGTTGAAGACGACCCTCGTTGTGGAGACCAATCTCGTCAACAAACGATAGAAAATGTGCAAGTTGGTGGAGCTGCTGATGGAGAGAGGCCGCCCGGTTCTGTGTTCAGAGTTGATGCAGAAGAAAACTGGTTTGGATTTAAAAATGCAGTTCGATAGATTTTAACGAACACCATTTGCACTTTGCGAAACCATTTTGCAAAACTAGTGCCTAAAGACTTGTCTGTGAAGCAGAAAGCGAACAGGGTCAAAATTGTCAAGATTTACTTGAAAGACTCGTAATGGAGCCACAATTTTTTTGGATAAAGTTAACAGGCCCAATAAATCATGGGGTTTTTGAGTACGATCCTGAAATCAAATGGCAAAGTGCAGAATGGCACACAAAAAAATTCTTCTCGTCCGAATTGTTTCTTCACAGCCGTGGGGGGGGGGGGGGACAGCCGATAGAAATTGTGCACAAAGTGAATTTGTACCTTCAGGCAACAAAGAGTAATTACGTCTTTACAAAGAGGTTCTTGGAACGACTGTCAAAAGATGAGTTCAGCGAACAAGAACAGACATTGCAAACGCGATTGTGCGCACCACGATAACCCGCCATCTCACACTGCGCTCGCAATTATAGAATTTCTTGGCGAAGAAAGAACATTCGAAGACTCCACATTCTCCATTAGAGCCCAGATCTGGCTCCATACAATTTCTACATCTTCCCTAAGTTGAAAATGAAGTTGAAGGATCATCATTTTCGGACGATGGAAAACACCAAAAATCCTGTAACATGTGAACTAAACCACACTTCAGGAAAAAACTCGCGGTACTGCTCATAACAGTGGAAAGAACAAACGTTGAAAACCCTGTGTTACGTTCCCAAGGGTCCATACTTCCGAAGGAGAAACTGTAATTCAGGTACATTCCAATACATAATTAAATTACGACACCAGGTTATACCTACTTTTGGGACGTATTATATATATATATATATATAATATAGTATATATATATATATATATATATAAAAAATAAATATATATATTTTTATATAATAAAAATAAATAATAATAAAAAGATCTATATATATATAAATAATATATCACTATATATATATTGTTTAATTTCGACTTCGTATAATAAAGACGAATTACCAGAATGAAAGAAGAAGAAAAAAAATGGTGGAAATTCTTAAAAAGAATTTCGAATTACAAAAGATTTGAATTTTTAAATATTAATAAAGAAAAATATCGAATTTTCGTCTCTTTTTAAAAACGATTCTTCTTATTTCGGAAATTAATTTGGGAAGAAATTCAAATAAAAAATATTGAAATGATAAAATAAAATTGATTCCGAAATTGATCACTATCTCTTAATAAAAATTATTATTATTATTATTATTATTATTATTATTATTATTATTATTATTATTATTATTATTATTATTATTATTATTATTATTATTTTATTATTATTATTCTTAATAATTATTATTTTTTTTATTTATAATTTTATAATTAAAATAATGATTATTCATATTATTGATATTATTATTATTATTATATATTATTATTATTATGATTATTATATTATAATATATGATTATATAATATACGGATATCTGTTGATTATTATTATTATTATGTATTATGATTATTATTATATTATATTATTATTATTATTATTATTATTATATTATTGATTATTATTATTATTATTATTATATTATTCCCCCTCATTCTTCTTCTAATTACTTATTTAATGTAATAGGTTTACTGTTATTAGTAAATATTATCTCCTTTAGCAAAAGGATTTCCTCAATTATTACATATAATAATAATAATAATAATAATAATAATAATAATAATAATAATAATAATAATAATAATAATAATAATAATAATAATAATAATAATAATAATAATAATAATAATAATAATAATAATAAATTCATTTGATTAAAAAAATATGTTGTTAAACGGTGCGAGTTTTCTCTATATCAATTATGAAAATTCTAAAAAATATATATTTAACATCATAGATCCTCTTATGTTATTAAAGCTATTTGATATAAATCTAAGCCGAGATGTTAACTCGGCCATACTTTTCTTCAATCAAATTTGAAATTGGAAACAAAAGAAAATCTATAAAAAGAACAAGAGGAGTACAAAGGTTCCTAGTAACGGCGCTGATAACTGTACAAGTCAAGAAGAGAAGTATAAGCAACTAATGACAAAATTATTGAAAAATCTCTACAAGAAAGTTAGGAAAAGAATGAGCATAGGAACTCCTTGGAAGATTATTGGAAATTCTGTAAGATAGTTCCATAGAAAAAGGAGCACAAAAGCCCCTTAAGAAAAAGTTGATTCTCTTTAGAATTGGGAACAGTAGAAGGATACCTCAGGAATCGTATCCTACTTTAGAGAATTACTGAGAAGAGAAGTTCAGTAAAAATATCCGACGAATTTAACTTCTTTGCTATCACGAGGTAAATTAGTATAGCAGTAGAGCTTTTATATTTTATATAATTATTATAAATACCCAGAAGCATAATAAATATTTAAAGAACTCAGGAATATTCAGAAAATCATCATCCAGCATATCTTGTAACCTTATTATTATTATTATTATTATTATATTATTATTATTATTATTATTATTATTATTATTATTATTATTATTATTATTTTATATCATTATTATTTTTATCATTATATTATTATTATTATCATTATCATTATCATAATTATTATTATTAATATTATTAATATTATTATTATTATTATTATTATTATTATTATTATTATTATTATTATTATTATTATATTGATTATTATTTATTATTATTATTATATTATTATTATTATTATTATGTATGTATTATTATAATTATTATATTATTATTATTTAGTTATATAGTAGTAGTAGAGTAGTAGTAGCTAGTAGTAGTAGTATAGTAGTAGTAGTAGTAGTAGTAATTATTCTATTTATACCAGTAGTAACAACAATAAAAAAATAATCATATCTACACCTGGTGCACATATGAACCACCTAATTCCTACCTAATGGAAGATCAGATAATCAAGGAAAAAGAATATAAATTAAATACAAAATTTTATTCCTACAAATTTTATTCAAAGATTAGTAAAGAAGCAAATTGTATTCTAAAATTATACACTTTACAATATAAAATGAAAAGCATAAATTCATTAAACATAAGAAAGATAGATCTTGCTATGCATGTGTATCATTAGTAGAAAACGTGGTTTTTCAAAACTGACACAAAAAAACATAATACATATATATATATATATATATATATATATATATATAAATATATATAATATGTATATATATATATATGTATAATATATTATATATAGTATAGTATACGATAAATAGTATACATATAGCTAATAATATATCATATATATATATAATATATATATAGTATATCATATATATATATATATATATATAATACTATAATATATATAAAATAATAATATATGAATATATATATATATACGTATATAATATATCATATAATATATATATAATAATATCTATATATATATATATATAATATATATATATATATATACTGATATAATATATATATATACTATATATATATATAATAGTATATTATAACTATATACATATATATATATATATATATATATACCAAATATATATATATATAGTATATAGTAGTATATATATATATTATATATATATATATATATATATATATATATATATATATATATATATATATATTTATTATATACTATTGGAAAAAATATATATATATATATATTATATATATATATATATATATAATATTATAATATATATATATAATATATATATACTATATAATAATATATATACTATATATATATATATATATATAATGATATTAACTGTGGAACAGCAAAAATGTGCAATTATATTTTCCCGAATATTTTTTTTAAAAGCATTTGCCACTAACTGAGGAAGACCTACTCTCATAGGTGATATTTGCAGTTCTTTTTAATCTTTGAGTATCAATGGAAACTCTTACCATTATTACATGCATTTATTATTATCCAATAATACACAATAATAAAATATCCAATAATATCCAATGCAGGCTTCGGCCATCTGCTCATGAATGAAAAATAAAGGTCAAAGGTCAAAGTCTTTATATGTTTTGAGATTTTGTTAAGGTTAGCTAAACCAAAAATTTATTAAACCTTTATTAGAGTTTCTTTAATAGTTTATTAACGTTTGTGAAAAATTAATTATAGGTGTATTTAAAGGTTTACTAAAGTTTTATTAAATATCTATTAAATATTTATTAGTGATTTATTAATGGTTCATTAAAGTTTTAAGGTTTAATTAGGGTTTATTAAAGTTATATTAAAGGTTTATTAAAGTTTCATTAAAAGTTTTTTAAGGTTTATTAAAAGTCTATTAAATGTTTATTTTGTTTCATTAAACATAATAGAGTATATTAAAATTTTATTTTTTAATATATTAATATATTTTTATTGTTTATTAAAGGTATATTAAAGGTTTATTAAAGTTTCATTAAAAGTTTATTAAGGTTTATTAAGGGTGTCTATTAAAGGTTTATTTTGGATTCATTAAACATTTTATTAAGGTTTATTAAGGGTATATTAAAATTTTATTTTTTAATATATTATTTATTGTAAACTTTTCATCCCACTAATTTCAATTTAAGTTAAATTATTCTTAAAATTGCATTTTATGAGAACTTTACAACTAATCATGAATTTTGAAGTAATTAGGGTAAAGCCGTAAAGGTCTTCTTAATATCTTTAAATATTATTTTCTTTCATCGTAATTTCGAGTGAAGAGAGAATCTAACTTATTTTGCCCTTCGATCTCATTAAGGTTAAGACTCTTAAAAGAAGAAATCGTATAAAATGAAAAAAAAAAAAAAAAAAAAAAAAGAGGCCGTCAATATCGGGGTCAGAAAAAAATGTCCGCAAAAAAAAAAAAAAAAAATCTCCAACTCAATTTCTAAAGTCGATCGAAAAATTTCTGATTAAATTTTCGCTTATTAATTAAATGCTCGGAGAATCTTTGACAGTTAACCGAATTTCAATTATTATTTTTTTTTATTTAATATTCTTCTTTATATTAAAGATTCTTTTCTATTTCCTTTATTAATTTTTAATGATTGTTCATTTCGGAGCAAGATAAATTTTAAATCATAATTATTTTCCTGGTTTTTTGTTGTTGTTTTTTTCTTTTGTTGTTTTTTTCGTTTGGTATTTTTCAATGATTAATTTTATTGAAGAAGACGAAACACAAATGCTTGATTTTTTATTTATTTATTTTTTATTTTACAAAATCTTCAAAATATGTAAAAAGCATTTTAAAGAAAACGAAATATTAATTAATTATAATTATCACTTTAATTAATTAGTTAATTAAATAAATAAAGAACTTCGATCACGTGACTTTTTAATACTCTTCAGAATTACGACCTTTTACTTTTTTTTAATTCAATTTTCGCTCAAAGGGAGTTTTCCAGGGCTGCGGATTCGGAGTCGGAGTCGGAGTCGTGGAGTCGGAGTCGTGGAGTCGTGCAATTTTCGTGGAGTCGGAGTCGGAGTCGGAGTCGGAAATTTATAGAACTATTATTATTGTTATTATTATTATTATTATTATTATTATTATTATTATTATTATTATTATTATTATTATTATTATTATTATTAATATTATTATTATTATTATTATTATTATTATTATTATTATTATTATTATTATTATTATTATTATTATTATTATTATTATTATCATTATTATTATTATTATCATTATCATTATTATTATCATTATCATTATTATTATTATTATTATTATTATTATTATTATTATTATTATTATTATTATTATTATTATTGTTATTGTTATTGTTATTGTTATTGTTATTGTTATTGTTATTGTTATTGTTATTAATTATTATTATTATTATTATTATTATTATTATTATTATTATTATTATTATTATTATTATTATTATTATTATTATTAATTAAAAATGTCGTTATAATTTTAGGAAAGGGAAGTTTCATTTTGTTTCTTGCAAATTTTGCAATATATATATATATATATATATATATATATATATATATATATATATATATATATATATATATATATATATATATATATATATATATATATATATATATATATATATATATATATATATATATATATATATATATATATCATCATCATCATCATCTTCCTTTTTCCAGACTGGGGGTGCAGGTGCGTGATACTATAAGGGAAAAGAAAAGTAGTAGAAGAATATGACACAAGTTGAAAAGAAAGTCCAGCCTTACCTCCCTTTATACCTATTAGTGAGAACTCGTCGCAGTCAGAAAATCCACCCTAGAGTTTCATGGGACCGCGACGGACCCTCACTATGGCATATCGTCAGTGTAGGGTTCATCCCTTGGCCCAGGTGGGCCACAACCATACCCCCTCACAAAACCCCGCCATTCTCTCCTATCATGCACCTTTCTTCTCGCCTCTGCCAAACTCACATTTCTCTCCTGCAGACATTCCTTTACTGACTCAATCCACCTTTTCTTCGGTCTACCAGCCTGTCGATTCCCAACACACTCACCACTATTCATCCGCTTAACCAGACCATAGTCTCACTACTATACATTAACAGGTAACAAAATACCCTCATGAAAGACCCTAGCGCACTTCAAAAGATCAAGACTTAGTTCTTTTCATCTACCACCTGATTTAATTGCACCAGCAATTCTTCTGTTATTCATATCTTTCTTCATTACACTGCATCATTCGTTCCCTTTTTTTTTCATCCAA
This sequence comes from Trachelipus rathkii, assembly GCA_015478945.1. Lineage (NCBI taxonomy): Eukaryota > Metazoa > Arthropoda > Malacostraca > Isopoda > Trachelipodidae > Trachelipus > Trachelipus rathkii. The sequence continues at coordinate 8,833 of JABUQX010132756.1, read as the reverse complement.
CATATATCCTAAATATTTAAACTCAGACACTTGTTCCAGCTGTTCACCATCTAACATAACTTCACACCGAGGACTGTCCTCACTCACAACCATAATCTTACTCTTATCTACGTTTACTTTCAAACCCCTCCTTTTACACACCTTGCCAAATCTCTCTACCAATCCTCTTAAACTCTCTTCAGATTCACCACACAAACCAAATCATCCGCATATATAATAGGTAGGGCACCTTCCACTCACCTTCACTCTCCATCATTCTAACACCATTTCGCCACCCCTATCTCTAATTCTTTCATAACCCCATCCATATACAAGTTGAATAACCAAGAAGACATAACAGATCCCTGCCTCTCTCCGCTATTAATATTAAACCTAATATATATATATATATATATATATATATATATATATATATATATATATATATATATATATATATATATATATATATATATATATATATATATATATATCTGACAAAGTAATTAAGTATATGATTTTAACTTTTTAAGTACACTTGAGACTGAAAGTATTAAACTGTTAATTTTATAATGGCTGTTTTATAATAAAAATAAAAATTATTTGCATTATAATTACGTTATACATTTGTTTCCGAAACTGAAATATATTTGTTTGTCATGTGTTGCGCCTGCATCTTTATGTTTTTACGGTACTTTACCGTATAGCATTTGGAGATTAGATTCATTGGAAAAGTGGTATATTTTTTTTATTCTCAAAAGCAAGCGAAAAAAATAGTTGAAACAAAAAATGTTTTAATGTAACTCTGTAAGCACTGAGTCAGAGTCAAAATTTTGAATTTGACTGCTGGGGTCGGAGTCGAAAATTTTTCTTTGAGCGGAGTCGGAGTCGAAATTTTTTGTTTAAGTGGAGTCGGAGTCGGAGTCGGAGTCGGAGTCGAAAATTTTTGTTTAAGTGGAGTCGGAGTCGGAGTCGGAGTCGAAAATCCAAATTTGAATTTAAGGAGTCGGAGTCGGAGTCGGAGTCGGAGTCGGAGTCGAAAAATTTGTTTTACGACTCCGCAGCCCTGGAATTTTCGTGTCTATTTTGAATATTATTATTATTATAATAATAATAATAATAATAATAATAATAATAATAATAATAATAATAATAATAATAATAATAATAATAATAATAATAATAATAATAATAATATATTTATATTATTATTATTATTAATAATAATAATAATAATTATTATTATTATTATTATTATTATTATTATTATTATTATTATTATTATTATTATTATTATTATTATTATTATTATTATTATTATTATTATTATTATTATCTTTCTTCAATATTATTTTAAATTCGAGTCAGAAAGATGACGCCGAAATATTGATAAATGATTTCATTGCCTTTTTTTTTTTTTATCAAATTTGTGACGTAAGATTCGCGCCAAAATGATTCCCGGGAATGAATACAAATGAACTTTGAGTCACTCTTTAATATTATTCAGATTTATGCATAATTAAAATACAAAAAAAGAATTTTAATTATTTTAGAATTTCATTTCAGGTAAAGTCACTTCAATGCTAATCGAATTCAAATTCTCTTATTCCATTCCGAGCATCTTTAATATATATATATATATATATATATATATATATATATATATATAGATAGATATATATATATATATATATATATATATATATATATATATATATATATATATATATATATATATATATATATATATATATATATATATATATATATACATAAATATATATATATATATATATATATATATATATATATATATATATATATATCTATATATATATATATATATATATATATATATATATATATATATATATATATATATATATATATAAAGTTATGAAGTCAAGTTATGTTAGATGGTGAATAGCTGGAACAAGTGTCTGAGTTTAAATATTTAGGATATATGTTGAACGAAAAGGGAAAGGATGATGCAGAGTGTAGTAGGAAAGTTGTGAATGGCAGGAAGGTGGCAATTAAATCGTTGGTGGATGTAAAGGGACTAAGTCATGAGTGCGTTAGGGTCTTCTTACATGAGGATATGTTGTTACCTGTGTAAATGTATAGTAGTGAAACTATGGTCTGGATTAAAAGGTATAGATCTAAAGTATAATGTGTTCAGATACACAATCTTAGGGGTGTGTTAGGTGTGTGAAGAATTGAATAAAATTAAAATTGTTGAATTTCTCTTGTACATAATGACCCCCGGTCTTGGTATTATTATTTACCATGCGCGGTACCCTGTTTGTCCCTACGCCCGAAAGTGCGAGCGGAGTGAATACGTAGTAATGCTCTACCTACAGGAACATTTCTCGCATTCTTCTTTTAGTCTCGTCGTGGCGTGGTGGTCAAACACTTGCACGCTCATCTGCTAGGGTCCAGGATCAAATCCCAGCATGGTGAAAATACATCAGGGGGTATTTACAAAAACAATTTGATTGCAGGGTATTCATATCATTACATAATGACCCCCGGTTTGATAAGTATTTCACTCTGTGCGGTGCTCTGTTTGACCCTACGCCCGAGTGTGGACGGGAAGAGCGCGTTGTGGTTCTTGTTTGGTGGGTGATATATTCACTACATGAACATTTCTCTGAGTCGCAATATTACTAAGCAGACGCTGAAATATTTTCTACTTGAGATGTTATAGGGGCCAATATATATTATATATATATATATATATATATATATATATATATATATATATATATATATATATATATATATATATATATATATATATATATAACACAAGTGAATCAGAGTGTTTAAGGAGCACTTTGTATGAATGATGCAAGCATTAGAAACCCTTTCCATTGAAGGAAATACCGCCACAAGAAAAAGCGCTTTCAGTTGCATTCAGCGGCATGTAAGTCGTCATTCATCATGGCTATGATATTGATCGCGAAGTACTCTGCGATGTTAGAGCCAGTTGTAAATGCTTTCCAATCCAAGACCTTGGATATCGTCAAAACCTCGCAGCACATTCAACACATTGTGGAAATGGTTAGGAGCCATCGGAAAGATGAAGAAAAAATCACCGATGAAGTGTTAAAAGAAGCTAATCAAATCGCTGAGCAACTGGGACTTGATCTGAATATACCACGGATTGTTGGTAGGCAGCAGCACCGCAGCAACCATCCAGCAACAAATCCCACGGAGTTCTGCAGAAGATCCTTAATAACTCCGTATCTGGATTCTATAACCTCTTCTTTGGAATTGCGGTTTTCTACTGAAAATACACCTGCTTATGCATTGACATATTTACATCCTTTCCACATGCTACTCATAACAATCGATGAGTTAAAGGAAAAGACAGCTTCATTTTATAGTTTTTACCACTTAGAAGGTATAGAAGAAGAGCTAGAACTTTGGTACAAAATTTGGAAGGACAAGAAACTGAGTAGTGAAGAACTAAAAGATCTTGTCTCCCAAGTCTTAAAGGAGACTGAACCTTTCTTTTCGTCGACGAAAATGGCTTTGATGATACTACTTGCCCATCCATGCATCACCAGTACAGTAGAACACTCTTTCAGTACTCTTCGAAGGATCAAGACTTGGCTGCGAAGTACTATGGAAGACGACAGGTTAAACGGACTGGCTATGATGAGTGTACACAGAAAATTTGTTTTTTTGACAATTATGATTATTTTATTCAAACAGTAGTTGATAAATTTGCGTTGAACCCAAGGAAATTATTTTTAATAATATCAATTTTGCAACTGCTCTATATTGTGAATTTTCCATCATTGCATATTGTATTTGATATTCTATTGTTTTATTAAAATAAATTTTTTAAATATTAATCATTTAATTATCCATACAAATGTTTCTAGTTTTATGTCTTCTTTCTTTATATATATATACTGTATATATATATATATATATATATATATATATATATATATATATATATATATATATATATATATATATATATATATATATATATATATATATATATATATATATATATATATATATATATATATATATATAAGCTCTATAAAATTTTAAGCTGCCCCCCCTAGCTTGGAAGCTGGCAACGCCCATGAGTCGGTCGGTCCACACATTGACGAGATGTTTGGTGATAACGACGTGATTTACTTTCAGCAAGATGGAGCACCTCCCCACTACCATTGCGATGTAAGAGCTCACCTCGATGCAGCATTTCCAAACACATGGATTGGACGAAGGGGTAGTATTGAATACCTTGTGCGTTCCCCAGATCTCACGCACGCCAATGGACTTTTTTATGGGAATACCTCATGGATAGAGTTTATCGCTCAAAACCAAGAGCGTAAATGCATTGAAATTGGAAATCGAAAGACAATGCCTCGACATTCCAAATGAACTGTTTCGTGCCGTTTGCGACTCCGTTGGTTCTCGTCATCAGCTGTGTCTGGACAGTGACGGTCATCATTTTCAACATTTGCGAACAGAATTCTTTAAATACATGTATGTTCTGTAATTCAAGCCTTTAAACTTGTCACTATGCTCATAAATAAAGTTTGTATAGTCTTTCAAAGTGTTAGTACATTATTTTGAGACACCCTGTATATATATATATATATATATATATATATATATATATATATATATATATATATATATATATATATATATATATATATATATATATATATATATATATATATATATATATATATATATATATATATATATATATATAGGCTATTTATAAGTGGTTGACTCCAGGAACGAAAATTAATAAAAAATGTAACGTAATTTCAATGATTTGAGGTTAAATACATTAGTAAATGCTGGATTTTCAAATGCAATTTAATTAAAATTAAGAAAAAGTAAAAAGAAATTGATATATATTTTTTTGCGCTTCACACGTGTAGGCTTATAAAAATGAGTAAGATTAAACAATTTTTTTCAGTTTAAATTTGACGAATATTCGCAAAGTTATAGAGACGCCATGATAATAGTAAATTGATATTTGATATTTTTATATATTTTATTTTTTGATCCGGGGTGGGGCCTTCGGCCCCCCCCCTCTATATCTTCCCCCCCGTCCCCCGCAAGCGGGGTGCCCCGCTCGCTACGCTTCGCGGGTCCGGGTTGGAATTTTTTAAAATAAAAATACCCATAAATTATAATAATAATCGAAAATAAAAGAACTTAGAAAAAAAAAATTCATATTAAAGTTAAATAATAATAATAATAATAATAATAATAATAATAATAATAATAATAATAATAATAATAATAATAATAATAATAATAATCTTTGCTAATTTCTTAAAAATGTCATAATTACTAGAAATATTTTATAAAAAATTTACCTAATAAATATTAAAATAAAGAAAATACTCGAAATTCGTTGTTTCTCTTATCGAGAATTTTCCCCCGATAAACGGAGTCAAACTCTTATAAATGTCCATATATATATATATATATATATATATATATATATATATATATATATATATATATATATATATATATATATATATATATATATATATATATATATATATATATATATATATATATATATATATATATATATATATATATATATATATATATATTGATAAAGATTCAATTAATTGATAATGATTCTGTCCTTTTTATGACGAGCCGTCTACTTGATATATTTTACTTTCGGCCAAGGGTCCTTTTGAAAGGTTCCCAGAGTGGTGACACTAACAAGAGAAGAATGTAAGTGACAAGCAATTGTGATTTTTCTTATATAATAAATAATAAGTGATAAAATAATAAATACAAATTTTATTCAATCCTAATTCTACCCTATTGCTAAACCTATTTCTAAAATTATATGAATAAATATTCCCTACACCAAATTATTTATTTTCCAATATCGACGATAATATATATTAATAATTTATTTTATAATTTATCAAGTTATAACTCGGTATCAGAAAAATACTTCCTTTGTTCAAAAGTCCTATTTTGGCCTGAGTTACCAGCCAAAATTCCTTTTATGTATCTCCTAAAATAGTCCGTTAGTTCCGATTGTTGAAGATTTCCAACTTTGCCGTAGGAGTTTTCCTAGATGATTTGCCTCAGCCTTGATGATTAATCCTCGTCAAATAACCAGGATTTCCTTGTTATAGTCCCTGTTATCCAATGATAAGCCTGATGGTCGATTTAACGAATCCTAAGATCCTGGCCCACCGTTTGGCACCATCAACGATTTTATAAAAGGCCGTGGTCAGCGTAGGTGACGTTCCTCACCCTAAGTATGACTCGTGACCTATTCTAACCCTTCGTCAGTTTAAGTTTGTAACCTAGTTTCGGGCTCGCACCCGTTCACTTTAAATTGATTTATATTTATCACCATATAGATATTTTAAACCTTCCTAAATACACTTTTAGTACCACTTCCTAAATACAAATTTCATCACTTTAAAATATTTAGCATTGATTTGATAAATTTTGTTTGACGAATAGCAAAATAATTGCTTAAACTTTCGCTAGTAACTTCATATTTTTGAAAAAATGTTTTCCTCACTGTCAATTTAGTTTTCTAAATAACACGTAAGTAGTAAGGTTAAATAAACCGGCGGCCGACTTGTCAGGGGAGTCGTCGACCCTTCAAGTCGTTTGTCGGTACAGTCATATATTTTTTAATACTCAGCTACCTTCATGGGTGTTTTTTAGTGCTTTTTTTTTATTTTTTATTTTTTAGTTTTTATTTTTTTATTTTTTTATTTATTTATTTATTTTTCGCGCCCCCCTTAAGGATGAGGGGGGGGGTTTCGGAGTTCACCAACGCGTTTTCGCTTAACCGCAAGGCCCCGCCGAGCCGCACCGAACCGCGCCGCACCACACTGCACCACGCCGGACCGTTTTTTCCGCTGTTTCGCATCCTCGTTTTTTTTTATAACTCATCTACCTTCATGGTCCTTTTCAATCCGAAATATTTCAGTTTATTTCACGTAGGATCATGAATGTATTTTAATATCCACGAATGCATCCATAGACACATACACTCACCCTTATACACACACACACACACACCCTCATCACCCCAGTCCATCCCTCCTACCCCGTTCCATTCACCGTATCTCTATACCCGTTCCACTCACCGTGACTGCTTTATCTGTCTGTGCTCTCCAAGAAGGTCTTCCTAATCCCCTATACCATAAATTTCATTGAACCTATGAACTTAGCAGTATATTTTCAAATTCGCCTTTCACCATCTATATATGCTTTTTTTTATAATCATATATATATATATATATATATATATATATATATATATATATATATATATATATATATATATATATATATATATATATATATATATATATATATATATATATATATATATATATATATATATATATATGCTCTTCTGGAAGGTTTCACAGGTATCCCGAACCCCATGGGTCCTCTTTGAGGAGTGGTCACCACATGTCATTTTATACTACTTAGCCATTGTATATGCACAGACGTTTGCGCATACATGTATATGCATCATGCGCTTGCGCATAACATCTTTTATCTTCTGATGCGAATCATCCCACCCGCAAGGAATAACATTAAATTGCGGGAATTTAAAAAATGTGACCTATACCAGTCACTGACCGAACTGGAACTCGACCCGTAGCCTCTTAAGGAAGTGTATAGGACTTAACTAATTGGGCTCCGTCTGAATGCCCATTAATATATAAACATTTAGTCCTTACATATAAAAGATCTTATACATAGCAAAAATTTGGAATCATCTATTTCCATACTTTTCCCAAATTAAATCTGGAAATTTTATATCAATTTGCAATTTATATATATATATATATATATATATATATATAAAATTTATATATATATATATATATATATATATATATATATATATATATATATATATATATATATATATATATATATATATATATATATATATATATATATATATATATATATATATATATATATATATAAATAAATTGTAGAGAAAGAGAGAGAAAAATCGCTATCGACCACACACACACACACACACATATAAACATACTTACACACTCACACACAACACACACACACACACACACACTCATACATATAAACATACTTACACACTCACACCTACACCTACACACACACAAACACACATACCTAGACACATACACCCCCCTATATACACACACCTACCCTTACCAACCATGCCATAGATACATACACCCCCCCTAGCTCACACCTACACCTACACCTACACACACTATGACACTTATACACACATAAGCCCACCCTAGATACATACATCCACCCTAGCTCACACCTACACCTACACAATATACAAACATACACCCACCCTAGATACATACACCCTAGCTCACACCTACACCCACGCCTACACACACTATGACACTTATGCACACACGCACACCCGCTAGGCTATTTATACACACACACACACACCCGCTAGGCTTTTTATACACACATACACCCACCCATAGGCACTTACGCTCACACCTAAGCCTACACGCACACATACAAACACACATACCTAGACACATACACCTATCCTATATACACACACACACACACACCTACCCTTACCAACCCCCGCCATAGATACATACCCCCTAGATACATACACCTCGCCGTAGCTCACACCTACCCTACAACTACACACATTGCCACATTATTAATATATATATATATATATATATATATATAGTTATATATATAAATATATATATATATATATATATATATATATATGAAGTGGCAAGAGTGCTGGGAGAGTTATTTCTTTTCTCCTCCACTTCACAAGTTGTAGTTGAAGTTCTTTTCG
>JABUQX010132755.1:0-14314 GCA_015478945.1 Trachelipus rathkii | reverse complement strand
CGGCAGGGATATATATATATGATAGTATATATATATGGATTATAATATTATATATATATATATGATATACTGTGTATAATATATATATATTATATATATATATGTATTAGTATATATTAGTATATATGTATAGTAATATATATATATAGTAATATATTATATATATAGTATTATAGTCTATATCGATAGTATAATATGTTTATATGTGGTAGTTTCATTATAAATGAAAAAATAAATACCGTTGATAAAATAGCTTTTAGCTGAGCTGGTTTTCTTGACTCTTTCAGTATGTTGGAGAGACGATTTACAGTTTCAAAACTCATCGACAGGAGTGTGAAAGGCTGGGATTGAGATGCATCGAGTAGAGCTTCTGAAATCAGGCTGTTCTTTAAATCTGATATGTTTAAAGGAATGACCAATTTAATGAGTGGACATGAAATTAAAGAAATTGGAAAAGTAGTTATATCAATTGTTTATTATTGATCACCCAATTTCTATCACCTTAAGAACTCATACGCTATTGAATATATACTATATAAGTATGAGTATATAGTATGTATATAATAATATATATATATATATATAGTATATATATAGTATAGTATATGATATATATTTTATATTATATATTATATTATATTGTATATTATATATATATATATATATTATAGTATATAATATATAGTAATTTATATGTATAGTATATATATATATTATACGGGTATATGATACCTAGTTATGAGTTAGTTATATATAGTTATATTATAGTATATATTATATATAGTATATATGTATATATACTATTAGTATATAATACTATAAGTATATATAATATTATATATAGTATATAGTATGATATATATATTATATATATTATGATATATTATATGGATAATAGATATAATATATATATAATAATAATATTAATAATTAATAATAATAATAATGGAATTAGAGTAATTTTTTCCTGACAGATGAAATGGATGGAGGATGGTACTTTTGGAGGGAACACCTTCAAAAAATCTGTATACACATGAAGAGCAGTAATTGAACGAGCTGATTAGAATATGTGTGTGGTTTCATAGTATAAGAATGAAATAGGTATTTTGGGGATGAGGGAATTAGTAGAGAGGAGGTAATAAATAGAGTGAGAAAGTTAAAGAAAGGTAAATCAATAGGTATGAGATGGAATTACTGGTGAAATGATCAAGAAGTGGAGGTCATATTGTGAATGATTGGAATCATTGGATATGGAAGTTGTATGACAAAGCATTTGTGGAGGGCATAGTTTGAGGAATTGGACAAGAGCAGCTGATAGTAGACCCTTATAATATTATAGGGTATAGGGGGATAAGGGGAACTGTAGGAAAGCTAAAGGTGAATTAGTTTATTGAGTGTTGCAGGAAAGGTATATGCTGGTAGTTTGGTTGAAAGAGTGTATCAAGTGACTGAGGGACTAATTGTTGAAGAACAAGGTTCATTTAGAAGTGGTAGAGGATGTGTAGATCAAATCTTTACTTTTGAAACAAATGATTGAGAGTGCGAGAGAGAGAGAAAATGGATAATTGTATTTAGGTTTTAGGACTGCAACAGGTGTATATCTCAGGATTAATACGGAAGATAAAATAAAATGATGTGTAAGAGATTTGAAGGTGTTTGGTGATAGACCAGTTGAAGATGTAATCATAAATAGTGGTATTGTTGAGAGTGAAGCATATGTAAGAATGAAGGAGTGGAGAGTGAATGGTTTAATTTTAATAATGGAGTTAGAGGATTGATAGATGGATTTGGCAGCCTGGTGTGTAAAAGGAGGGGGTTTCAAAGTAAATGTAGATAAGAGTAGGTTAGGTGATGGTGATGGGTGAGCGAGAGTTTTCACAGTGTGAAATCTATGTTGGATGATGAGAAATTGGAACAAGTACCGTATCTGAGTTTAAACTTACAATATTTAGGCGCTATATGTTGGTAGTAAAAAGGAATGGATGGGATGACAGGGAGTGTAGGTAGGAAAATGTTGTGAATGGTAGGAAGGTGGCTGGTGCAATTAAATCCTTGATGAATGCATAGAGACTAAGTATTGAGTGTGCTAGGGTCCTGCATGAGGGTATGTTTGGGCTACTATGTTGAATGGTATGTAGTGAACTGATGATGATTGCATAATAGGTCATAGGAATCTAAGTTGTAGTCTGCTCAGTTCAGATGGATAAACTTAGGGGCATGTTATGTGTGAGAAGAATTGATAAAATGAGAAAGGAACGTGTTAGGGAGTTGTGTGGTGTGAAGAAAGGCATAAATGAGAATAAACGAGGGTGTATTAAGATGGTTTGGTCATATGGAAAGGATGGATGGACCAATGAAGAAGTGAAGAGTCAGTAAAAGTGTCTGAAGGAAAGAAATATGTTTGGCAGAGGCGAGAAGAAAGGTGCCTAATAGGGATCAATGGCAGGGTTTTGTGAGGGAGCATCTCTGTGGGCCTGATCCAGGGGATGTGGGCCTGACCCAGGGGATGAACCCTTATATTGGCAAGACTAGCAACAAGTCGGTGGGTCTGTCACTGTTGTAAAACCTTAAGGTAGAATTTTATTTATGACATCCTAGCACTTAAGGGTATGAGTGGATGGTATAGAGAAGCTTTCTTCTCAACTTATGTAATGGTCTTCTACTTACCTATTTTGTTTCTGGTGCATATTGCACATCTCACTCCCAATACTGGGGAGGAGGTGGAAGATAAAAGAAAAAAAAAAAAAAAATTATATATATATATATATTCTGATATTATTATATATGTATATATATATATATAGTATATAGTATAGTATAGTTATAGTATTATATATTATATATATATATTATATATATATAGATAGTGAATTATATTATATAGGCTTAATTAAAGGAAGAAAATTCTCAACTAGTCCAGTCAATACTTTTATGGGGTTATCAATACATTGATATTGTAACATTAAAATCGATAGTGTTAGATTGTAAATTTGTAAATAGAGTTTGGATTAGATACAAATCCAGGATGATGCCATTTGGTGCATTGTTGCAATAGATTCTAGGTGCGTTTTTGCTGCTGTGCGTGGCAGATTGTTAGCTGCTTTTATGTTCTATTAGATTATTTTATTGCTAATTTAGTGCAAAATTTTACTGGCTTTTTATATTGTCTTATCTGTGATTATTGTTGCTTTTCATCCAATATGGGCATTGTTTATTGTTGTTTAAGTTGAAAATCTAGTACGCTTCTCTATAGTTTTGAGTTGGCAACACTGTTAACAAAGCATTGAGTAATTGTTCAAGACTTTGTATTCGTGCGTTTATGGTTTAAGTGGAGTTGTGAGGAGAAGTTAGGGAAATGAAATTTTAGTGAGTTTTTGTTTCATATATGCCAAAACGATGGAGTTTGCTAGTTTTTTTCTTTCTTCTTTTAGATTCTACAGCATATTAAGTACAAGTGTTTGAAATAACGTTTAATTGATGGGCTTACTGGTGATAGTAAAGCGACAGTTCGCGTGATATAATTATTATTATTATTCATTGAATTTCTTTAATTATATTATATAAATAATATTTGGGTGATCATATTGACTCTTGATAGCATATTTGTGTATGCTTAAGATATATATGCATAATTATTCGTCACCAAACTAAACAGTCTTCCGTAGAGAGGTTAGAGCTAGGGTTTTATCGGTCACGTGGAGTCAGTAAAGTTTAAGCTACTTTTACGGGAACAGTGAGTTCAGACGAGCACCGCGCTAAAATTGGAGTATTTACCCTTTTTAGGGCGCTCGAGCCGGATGGGGGACGAAGGGGGAGACGTTTTCCGCACACCCCGTTGCGGAATGCTTCGCCAAGGAACCCGCCGCGATCATCTCATACGGACCGTAAAGGGCCGGGTTCGTCGGTCTATGAATCCGGTGCGGAGCATCGATCCACGTAGTCCGTCACCTAGAGGCCCGGAGAGATTCCTCCGATCCTGACATCGGGCGGACTAAACCCGTGGTATTCGTTAGTGCATATAGCCCCAAAAGACAAGTTAAATCCCATAAGAGGGAGTAGACTTCTATTGGGAGCCATTAAGTTCGCAACAATCTATTCGCACTTTATAAATCTCAAAACTCCATTTGGGCAGTGTGTGATTTAATTATTTATGTAGATATTGTATATTATATTATATATAGATATATATATAATATATATAGTAGTATAGGTAGTATAATATATATATAGTAGTATAGTTAGTATATATTAGCTATGGTGACTCGATATTTACCAAATATTGATTTTATGTATCGTATATTACAAGAGTATCGGATTTTCGAACTGTTAGTCGAGACCCAAAACACATTCGGAGGAAAGAAATATCTCTAAAAGAAGGAAATTGAGTGCTGCCGAGGAAGTAATAATTTTAACTATATTATTATATTAGTATAGTATTAGTAGTATATATATATATATTAAAATATATTATATATATTTATATGTGTATAGGTATATGGGTCTATTCTGTATAGTGTATATATATATATATATATAGTATAGTATTATAGTGATATTAATACAAGAAGAAAACAATTTCTCATTTTGAAAAAAAACGTTATCTGAATATGCTAAACGTAATTCGTGAAATAGAAAATGAAAAAAAATATTAAACTTCAGAAAAAAGATCATATGCTTATGGTCCATCTGATAAAAATGTTGATGGAAAATTTTATGAAAAATGTATGGAATTCTTCCATTTCATATAGGTGTAGGAAAAACAAAAAAGACAAATTGTGTAGATTGTGGGCTGATATATAATTTGATAACACACAAAACGGTTATTTGTTCTACGGGGGCTCTGCTCCCTGTATCCGATGTGGAGGTGCGATGTAAAATAAAAAAAGTAATATTACTTTAAAATATCAATATTTTATTATAGTATATATTATAGTATAGTATACTATTTTCAACTAAGGGTATCTAGTAATATATAGTACTTATTTATAGGTATTATTATATATATATATATATATATATATATATATATAGTATATATATAGCTACCGAGCTGATAAACTATTGACAGTATTAAAAAATATTGAAATTAAATTGTGGACTGCCCTCCAACTTTTTCAAGGGTTTCCATGTACGTTATTCTTCTTTAAGTTACAGTTATATTGGTGCTAAATAAAGTTTCATGGAATAATCTGATATGGTGTTATGTTTTTATTTTTAGCATTTCTCCATAGACAAATTGTTTTAAAGTATGAGATTGTTGGGACTTCATAATCTTTTTTCACATTGTTATTTAATAAGGATTTTATCATGTTAATGTCTTCATATAATTTAATTCTTCAGACATTATATGAAGAATGCTGAGTTCAGTGGGTGATTTTAATAGGGGCAATATATGTATATAAATATTATATATGATATATATATATAATATTTTACTATATATATATATATATATATATATATATATATATATATATATATATATATTTTAGTATATATATAGTATAATATATATATATATTTGCCTGGTATTTATATTTTATATATGATATATAGTATATAATGGTCAACGCTGTGACGGGACCACGGACAGTTTTGAGACGCGAGTAAATTCTTCTAAAGTTCAAAAAACTTTCTTTAAGTTCAGAATTAAGTTTTAAGAGTTTCAAGTTTTTTTTTAAGAAAATTCTTTAGTGGCAAGCTTCCTGGCATAATTCCAGAGCTTGGCCACTAAAGAATTTTTCTTAAAAAACTTACTTACTTAATTTTTCTGAACTTAGAAAGTTTTTTGAAGCTTAGAAAATTTTTGGTCTCAAAATGTGGGGGTCGCTGTCACTTTTTACTATATATAGTATATATATAATATATATTATAATATATATATCTATATTATATTATATATTATTTATATATATATATATTATATATATATATATATATATATATATATATATATATAAAAGGTGTAGCATCATAGGAGGCCCTGAAGATCAGCCACTCTGATTATTTTCCCACATAGAGGACTCTCCTAACTCATCCTCACTGCATGAGCATGATCAAGTGATCTGACTAGCTTATGGAATTAAATTAGAACAAATTGTAATACTTATAACAAGGAGAGCATGAAACACAACATTCCTGCATCACTTATCAAGATAATATACCGAATCAGAATTTGATATGCAAGCTTTGTAGGCTATTGATGATTAAAATATCACTTTATTTAGTTTTAAGTGAAAGTTATTTATGAATACATATTTCGCTTCCGATGTTTCAAAATAATACCTTAATATTAATTTGATATTTTATTATAATTTATAATTTGATATTTTATTAAAATTTTTTATGAAATATTATAAAATAAATGATATAATAATGTTTTATGAGTATTTGAAATTGTCCCCATCAAAATCTAATAATCTATGATTCTTAATACAATGTTTATGTAAACAGAAAGTGTGACGTTCGGGTTTGAGAGCGTACATATTAGGATGTTTTCTCGTGAAAATTTGTTGGTAAATGAACATAAAATTTTTAACACTCGAGCACGAGAATAATTGCAAATTAAATAGTTTAATATATATAGCAGCTGTGGAGTGAATTAATTACATTAAACTTTTATCAGTGTTATTATATTTTTGCTTGTACCTATAACAGATTTGGATATTTTTAATCAGTTTTGTTTCCTTTTTAATTTAAACTTTAAAGTGCTCTTTTAAAATCAATTGAAAGATGCATAAATAATTGGGGACTTTTCCCCAAGATTGCGGAGCAGCGTAGTCGCAAGGTTTTAGGTGTAGCCGGAGCAGAATCATAATTTTTTTAGAGGTGCAGTCGGAGCAGAATATTCTTTAGAGGTGGAGTCGGAGCAGAATTTTTTCGGGGGGATTGGAGCCGGAGCAGAAAAAAAAATGCTGCTCAAGCTCCGGCAATTACTATATTTTATAGGTAATTATACAGCCCAACAGAAATTTTACTAACATATATGATTTAATGCTAATGTATTTTGCTGCGCAGAGCTCAAAAATTATATTAGTTTTTGTCTATCTCCTCCAGGCTTACCTCTTTCATATGGAAATAAAAAAAAAATCCAATTTTGAATTGAATTGCTCAAAAAAAAAAAAAAAAAAAAAAAAATTTATTTTCATATGAAAAAATTGCAAAAATTTTTTTCACTATGTCTCCTATCAATATGAAATTTTAAGAGCATAACTATTTGGGCGACGTACACATTTTTTATTTAAATCATAGATTTGTTTATAACCGTTTTGCTGCGGAATACTGAATTTTGTTATTTTTTTTTTATGTTTTCATATGAATAACTGCTACATGCTGTCGTATCCACAAATCTGAGTGATAGACAAAAACAATATAAGATATTTGCATTCCAGCGCTACTGTATACATTAGAAACATGTATCGGATCATAGAAACATAGAAACAAAAAGTAATAAACTTAAAATTTGTTGGCCTGGTTGTTACTTTTTACAACATTATATATAGTATATATATATATAATATATATATCTTATATAATATATATAATATAATATATATATATATATAATATATATTATATATATATATATATATATATATATAATATTATATATATAATAATACGGGGAGGAAAGTAGCGCACCCGAAGCGACGAGATTACCCCCATTGTGCATATATGGAGTGTTGGGGGACATCCCATGGCCCAGTGGTTCGCCCCTCTTGTGCTTATATCCACATTCTTATACTAGAGCTTTCCTTTATCACACACCAAAATCACTATTACAGACACTTTTCTTTTTTTTTTTTAAATGGCAACATCACGATTGGCCTCTGAGGAGTCTAGAGGGACGGCTTCCATATTTTGCCACTAATTCACTCCCGCCCCATCGCCACTTGGGAGTTAACGACCTCCTGTGGTGGGGTTGGTGCCATCATGGAATTACCGGCCAGTTCTGATGCACGGGTTTCTTACTTCATGAATTTCTGCAATCTTCGTAGTCTTTACCCTAATTTTCACTTTGTTGAGCATCATTATCTTCCTTTAAATCTCATTTCTTATTGTTAACCGAAACTCAGTGTTTCATCGTTTTAATAGCAAACCCTACTCTGTTGACTCTTACTGTCTCTATCCTCAATTTTCAGCCAAAGGATGTTGTTGTGCCATTGTGCGCTATGATGTTTTTCTAGTGTCTCTGATTTAGAGTCTTCCGAATTTTCTACCTTATGGCTCAAGCCATCCTGTCAATCTACTACTTATTTCATCTATTCTATATATCTGTTACTTAACTCAACTGACTATCCTAAATTCTTCGACTGCTTAAACTCTGTCGAAATTTGCTTTTAACCTACAAAAAAATGGGGGAGATATTGAGCGAATAAAAGGGGTAATATGCAGCCCCCTCCCTCTCTCTCTAATTTTTATTCCCCCTTTTTCTTATAAACGTAGTTAAGGAGTAAATCGACTTCTGTTTGTTGTATATACAATCCACATGTAGTACGGACTTTCCTACAGATAGCACAACAAACAAATACCAAAATAATTAGATATATGATGCCGTGGTTACAAAAAAGTGATGATAATATTAATTAAGATTGTGATTTTGATTAGTACTGTGAAGGTTCTTCCACAGCGCCAATCCATCGGGAGGGGGGGGTTAACATACAGTACAAGTTAAAACACCCAGCACCATTGTATGTATATCACCACGACACCCCTCGGATAACGGTCCCCCTCCTAGAAAATAAAAAAATAAATTCCAGAAGTTCCTTCAGTAGGAAAAAAGAGGTTATAGCTATGCAAAGGTTAAAAGAGATGGGATAGTATGTTTTTGATGTATCTCTATTAGATGAAACTGCAGAGACAAATTTCATCTAAAAGCTACTTTAATATTGACAGTAGGAGAATGTTTGTTTTTTCACAAATAATTCTCTAAGCTCGTGTGTAAAAACCAAGGGATGGAGCACTCACCTGAGTTCTTCACCTACACACAACGTAGTGACTTACTTACTTAAAGACTTGGTTACAAGCAAGCACGATTATAAATCACCATTAACTAACATGCAATTAGATAACACACATAAATGCACTTAATTAATAAAAGGTTAAAAAAGTAATTAGGTCTTTGCTTCAAATAAGATTGAAGAGACAAAGACAAAACACAAACAAAAATAATGCACAAAACAAAGTACACCGAATGAGTAGCAAAATGCAATCAATGAAGGCTGGCATGCGACTAAAATACAAAGGAGTTGAAAAAGGGTGCAAATCCATGAGGCAATTGAGGTATGCTAAAGATGTTGCAATCTTGGAATAAGGTGCGAAGACCTCAATCTCGGACGTGAGAAAATGGGCATTTTTAATAGGTCCGTGCACGCCGTTCTTCATTAGTTAGTTAATTGCTAACTTTAATAACTACTCATTCTGAAACAAGAGGCTCGAAACTATAGTGCAGAAAAATAAGAAAAATAATAATAATAAAAAAAAACAATGGTCGATATTTGAAAAATCGTCGACATTAAGCTCCCACCGAAGAGACGGGAAAAATAAAAAAAAAAGGGTTTAAATTTTGAAAGGGGGAAACTTTAAATCTGTGTTTATAGTATTGCAATAAAAGAAAAAATATGAAGGCCTCCATTCTTCGGGGATATGGGATGAACAAAAAAAAGGTCTTTACTTTAAGATACAACCCCTGGTAACTTCAACCATTAAAGCTCCCAGCTCGCGTTTGTAGGACGCTCTAAATTCTCAAATGATGAATAGCTTATAAGATACTGAATACTCCGTTTCCATCGTGCTAATCTAGCCCTTTGAATTGTTTGGATAGTAGACCATTCAAAGAATAACAATTGTTTAGCTCAACCAACAATAAATACCCCCCCTTCGAAGGGGGACTGGATCTCTGGGAAACGGCCCTCGAACTCCCCCAAAAGTAACCGTGGAAAATATCCTCGAAAGAATAAATAATAATTCAAGGGAAATAATAAAAGGGCGTTATACCTCTTTAGTACCAGGAATTTCTCCACTCACGACAATCATATCGCGTCATCACGCCCATCCAAACGTCTAGAAACGTGACTAACAAGAAGGGGTTTTAGGATAATTCAGTTCTTCAAAGGAAGTATGATTAAAAAAAATGAACGTCCTACAATTGCCCTTGAAAGCTTCACAGGTTGTAGCCACAGGCGAGCTTAAAAAGTATTAGTTTTGTACCCATGTTTAACGAGAATGTCATCAAACTCCCCCCGAGTAAAAGGAAGCCAAGATAAAATCTACAGTTGTGTCTGGAGCACAAGATAAAAGACGTTACTGCGCAGTATACGTAATGTCATTGTAGAACATTTGTATGTTATGTCAAAGGACACAAAAAAAAAAAAAAAGAAAAAAAAAATATGGTTTCGACTATGCATTCAACTCTGAAAGAATAGCCTTTAATGCCGTTGTTTTCGCTAGGAATGTAGCTTGCGAGTATGCTCTCCGGTTGGGAACCAATGTCGAGTAGTTCCTCTAAAGAGGAACAGCGTCATCTAAATTAAAATTATTAGAATGGATTTAGAGGGTATAGATGCACTATAGCTCGAGTGATTTCCCCATTCTTTGTATTTAATGAAACTGATCGGACGTACCCATCAGGAGAAGTGTGAAGGGTTTTTACTATGCCTAATTTCCATTTCAAACGAGGACCATCTTCCTCCACCAAGACTACATCACCGATAGCAATGTTAGGATGGCCAGAAACATTCCAAGATTGCTTAAGATTAAGTTAAGTAAATAGTCCTTACTCCATGCACACTGGAATTTGGAAATAAGCGAAAGCGTGTACCGATACCTTTTATTTAATTTAACCGGGTCCCGGTAAGTAGTGTCCGACTCTAAAAGCTCCTCTGGAATAGGAAGAGTGTTAAATTTATAACCCACAAGTGGGTGTGAGGGTGTGAGAGGCTCCTTGCAATAAAGCTCGTCTCCCACAAAAGTGATATTTTCCCGGAATGACTCTAAAGTTGTTTTTTCCGCTTCGATGAATCGTTCATTTGGTAGGATGTCAATGTGTGAAAGAGACCACAGTCGGTCTAAATCCTCAGTGGGGAATGAAGCTTCCTCTCCTTCTTCTTCGGGTGCACTGGAAGGAAACTGCTGTTTCTCCACCTCCTCTTCATCGCTAAGTTCGGACGGAAGATGTTCCGCTCCGATTTCTTCGCGTTTTGTGGAGGAGGGGTGGTGCTCCTTGTTGAAAGGGATTGATGCGGGTCTAAAATCGTCTTACAGACGAACTTCGGCTTATAACTAAATTATGTTTTAATTCTAAATCACTAAAAAAAAAGAGTGATCCCCCCCCAATTTTTTCTTCTCCTGTGTTAACCGGTGGTGGTTGATTCCGGGGAAAAGTCTCATATTACTTCAAGGAAAATCGGGGAAGAGCGTCCGAGCCAAGAAGAATCCCTATATCTGTCACGGTATTTCCAGTGGGATAAGGGTTGGCTAATTTGACATGATGTCTACGTAGCATCCTTGTTGTCTTGACCAATCCAGGGATATGAATATCTGTGGGAAGGTGATCAACAACGATAGCAGAGATGGGAATGGTGCCATCTTCCGTCTTAATTTTTAAAGTCACGACATCACGCAACATGGTGGGGCCATTTTGATTGATGCCGTTAATAGCTATACGAATTTTGGAGTGAGGAACACATTGCAATGCTCTCACCACCGAGCGAGATACAAGACTGCGTTGCGAGGCTTGATCATAAAGCGCTCTTACAAGTATAGTCTTGTCTCCTTTATAAACAGATAAGTCTGCTAATGGTAAAGCAACCCCTCTATTTGCTGAGAGGAGTGTTGTCACATTTGAAGTCTCCTGAAGAGGAGACGCGGGTTGTGTCTGTGGGGAAACGTGTGCCCTCTGGCTCTGGTTTCCATTTTGACGACAAAACACTACATGATGATCTGTTGCCTGACACTTAAAACAAGGCCTTTGGTTTTTGCAATTGGAGGTGGTGTGGTTCTGAGCCAAACACCTTTCACACCAACCTTGGGCCTTAACAACCTGTTGTCTCAATTCTGGTGTCGGAAGCAAGACACACTCCGAAGGATAATGCGGTCCTTTACAAAATCTACATATTATGACTTTATCCCCAGTATTCTGACTGGTGGGAGCCGCATTTTGAGCAGGTTGTTTCGTAGAGTGGGATTTTGTTCCCGTAGTAGTCAAAATTGTTGAAGCCTTCGGTTGGGCTCCTGTGAACTTCTGTTTGTTTGTTGGTGATTGTTGTGAAGTGTTACTTCCTTTAGATGATTCCCTGGTCTCCTTAGCTCCTTTGGTTTCGGAAGAAATTTGTCTAGATGCTTCCAAAAAAGAGAGGGCTAGATCTACCATCTCCACGAGAAAGTCTAGAGTCCAATTCTTTGCATTTGCCCCAGGGTAACTTTGTCGCTTTATCTCCTGGAGGTATTCTGAGCTGGAGGGAACCTAGAATATGAGCAAATCTTATCAATCACCAATCATCTCCTTGATGCTTAAGGGATTCTACACAGCAGAACAAAGCTGCTTAAAATCTATTACGATCCTCATTGATTATATTCAGCTGGGAAGGAAGGACCAAGTCCACAATAATCAAAATTAACGCCTCATGGACCTTAGCTTTGTTACCCAAAATTTCATTTTGAGCTGCTTCAGAACAATCTGGTATCTCTCCGACCCGGAATATCCGGAAACAAAGTTTCAACGGCATTACAACCTTAAGCAGTCGAAAAAGAAGTTCCAATATTGAATATTGTCCTTATAACTGACCTTCTGCTATTGACTCGAATGACTCTAAAATGGATTGAAATCATTGAATTTTCCATCAAACAGTGGAGTTTTTAGTAGGAGTCCTAAAAAAGACCGAAGTTGATGGTTGTCCATAGAAGCAACCAAGGAATTCCCTGCGTTGAGGAAGAATTACATGAACCTTTATTAGATTTTTTCATAGAGTTCAGATATTCATCAGCACGATTTATTTGTTCTCTGATCATCCTTTGAATTTTAAAACATTCGGTATCGTCTGCAATGAATAATGAACCGTTCAAGGAGTCTTGAATGATCTTGTCACTCTCGTCAAGTTTTAAACTGATGTCGTTTAATAATTGACTAAGTGTGAGAATAGACGCTGAAGAGGCCTCGGGAGCTGATAATAAATCTTCAAGTTCGGTAGAGGCAAGACTGAGACGAGCCCTTTGAGATAAACGAACTCGTTTCGAGTCCCTGAGCTCTTTTGTGTCCGTCGAATCCACATTATTCAAATCAGATATGTTCTTAACAGTGCTGTTGCTAACTAACTCTGGTGCAGACTCCGGGATAGACAGAAGGTCTGTTGCCCGTTGTCCGTTTTCTTTGGTATTTTTCGTTACCGAATGGACCCTTCTCTTTCGATGCCCCTGAATTGGAAATTCTCATGGGACTAGGCCCTTTTGCTCCCTTGCACTTGTATAATCTATATTTTAATTAAATACCAAAAGAAAGGTATATACAAGAATATTAAAGCACGGTCCACTAAAGTAAACTCGTTTTTGTCTGTTCTGTCTTACTGAAAGAAAGCAAAAAAAACAAACACAAAAAAGAAAAAATATATATATAAAAAAAATAGAGAAAAGATAAAAAAACAAAAAAAAATATGTCTGCTTCCTCAAGCGATTTATACAGACAAATTAAAAAATAAAAGCAAAAAAAAGAAAAAGATGATAAAAAAAAAAATAAGGAAAAAAAAAAAGTGAATAACTCTACCCTATAGTATATACATATAGAATATTTTAATTAAAGTACAAAGCAGCAAGAATAATAATATATAATACATAATAAATAATATCAAATAATAATAAGTAAAATAAGATAAAGGTAATAATAAAATAATTCAATAATAATATAATAATAATAATAATAAGAATAATAATAATAAATAATAATAATAATAATAATAATAATAATAATAACTAGTGAATCAATAATAATATAATAATAAAATAATAAATAATAATAATGAATATAATAATAAAAATCAATATATGAATAATAATAAAATAAGAATGAAAATAATAAACATCTTAAAAAAAAAAGAATAAAAAAAAAACTTACTTCAAGTTAGTAACAATTCTTTTTATGTTCATAAGAATAATAATATAATTATAATAATAAAAGAAGAATAATTAATAATAATAATACATAATAATAATAATAATAATAATAATGGCTACAATAATAATAATAAATAATAAATAACTAATAATTATAATAATAATAATAATAATAATAATAATGCCTCAATAATAATAAGAATAATAATAA
>JABUQX010132754.1:0-19124 GCA_015478945.1 Trachelipus rathkii | reverse complement strand
TGCCGCAGGCATACTGCACCGATGCAGGTATCGGGGTCTCGTCTTCCGGGGAACTACGGTAGGACGCTTCCCACCTCCGGGAGTGGGTCTCCGGAACCCCTGCTCTTTTTTGGATGTCGCGGGGTTCCTCCGCCCCCCCACGGTGCTGTGGAAACGTCCCTGTGTTCCCCGTCGGCTCGAGCCCCTACATTGCCGTAATACCTTACAACAATATATATATAAATATATACCTCGCCCCTAGAACAGGTAAAAAAAAAAAAAAAAAAAAAAAAAAAAATCTATTTCGACCCTAGAACATCTATTTATGTATCATAGATGCTACCTGTGAAAAAATTTTTGATCCGAGCTCCCTGTTCCGTGTGGGTGTTAAGTAATTTTTTGTCCTATATATATATATATATATATAGTATATATACACACATACATATACATACATATATTATTACATATACATATATATATATACATATACATACATATATTGGACAGAAGTGATTTACTTAGATGTAGACATATACATACATACATACATACATACATATTACATATGGTCTAATATATGCATATACATACATATATACAGCATACATACATACATACATATATAGAAAGATAGACATACTTACATACATATATACATACACATATATTATTATTATTACATGGCTATTACATATACATACACTGCTCCAAAATCAATCCAACCACAAGGGCACGTCTTCGAAGGAAGGCAGAAAGGCTGGAAGAACCAAAGACCTGACCCGATCAACGATCAACAACACACAGGATCCCATGTCCTGCAGGTCGACAAAAGCAGGAGGCCAGCAACAAAATGGTCCCCGCAGCAGGATCAGAGGCTCGGCGATGCAAACACAATGTTGGTATGTAATGCAACGTCGCGGGGTATTGTGTCTGTTTCAATAGCGTAAGAATCAAGGGCAAACCTTTGGAAAAAGTTCTTGTATGCTATGTGATGAGAGAAAGGATCTCCTGGACAGTGATTTGATCCCATACGCGCAGTGCCTCCGGGTCGGCAGTCCGGGAGGGTCCGGTGAGGTGGTGGTTGCAGTCACGGATCCGACGTTTGCGGATATTACCACAAAATGTTCGATTGGGCTGAGGTTCGGACATACGCTGGCTACTCCAACGCCGTAATTTGAACCGTCCTAAGCGCAATGAGCATAGAAATCAGTTCTGTGTGGTCTTTCATCATGTGAATTAGTTGATAGATAAAGAGAAGTTTGAAAAGCACGACATATGGTTCGAGGATTGCGGATATACCCAAGACTATAAAGAGTGCTCCATCGAAAATGTGCAACCTGTGAAATCCTCGATAGAGATGCTCCCCAGACCATAGCAACCGACCACCTCCAAACGGCAGCACCTGAAGCACATTGCATTGCGCGGACCCTCTCCGTCGGTCGTCGGTACGGCACGCCTGTCCGAGGCGTATAGAGACACTCGACTCGTCCGTAAAGAGCACCTTTGCCCACTCGTCGACCGTCCAATGGATGTTCTCAGGCAAATGCCAGTCGCGCTCCTTCGATGTTGTGTGTGTGGTGGACCGCAGGCGGTAAATCGTTTGTAATTATGTTCCGCAAGACGTCGAAGCACTGTATTGTCTCTCACCCGGTGCCTTAGAGTACCTCCGCCAGCTGTAATCTGCAGTAGTGATGCAGAAGATGTCATTTTTTTTGCGGATGGATATATAGGAGTATATAGTATATATATATATATATATATATATAGTGTTATATATATATATATATATATATATATATATATATATATAGGTGTCTCTTTCCAGCCTGACCCTAATGAAAGTAGATTTAAATGGATTGATTCTATGCTTTTGCAATCTGCATTAAAATTCCCAAATATAGAATGGCGGAGAAACATCAATTTTTCTTGCCTTTTCGTTGAGAGAATTGTTTTCTTTATCATATATTAAACCAGCATTGCTAAATACTTTCTCACTTAGAACACTAGTTGAAGGACAGGCCGCTATTTCCTTGCAAAGTTTCTTTAACATTTTGTTTACAATAAGCAACTGATAGGGATCATCATTTGTATCTAGTCGTTTTCTTGGTGATAGTTTTCAATCATTTGCACCACACCTTTGTACGTGTGTTTCTCACTACTGGACTGAGGAAATTCTTCCAGTGAATCTGTCTTTGATTTACTTGTAGAAGGTATTGGTTCTGTGATTTCGTTTTTTTCCTTTAATGGGTGGCGAATTACTAGACTGTGTTCGGATTGAAGTATTTCAACCGCAACCCAAAGTGACGATTAACTTGTTCTCCTAATATTACAGCAAAAAACTTGCCTTATAACAGGGATCTAAGTAAGTCGCACAACAGTATGAAGGTTATTAATTTCCACAGAACCAAAGCGTTTTTCTAGCTCTAGCTTTATTACCATTCTTTTTAAACCATCATTTTCATTTTGAAGATGGTTCAAAATGCTTCCTTAGCCTTGGAGATTAATGGTATTACATATATCGGAGACAGAAGCTGTAGAGGTGCTGGATTTTTTGGCATCCCTAATCTCATGTGACTTTGTTGACTCAAATTATTATGAACTTTCATGCTGTGAGATCATGAGTCATCATTACACAGTTGACTAGTCTTTGCTGTCTCTCATTTAAAGTTTGTGTTCAGATTCATCTCAAGTTTTTTATATAAAATTGTTTATCAAATCTCGACAATAACAACTG
The DNA here is from genome assembly GCA_015478945.1 of Trachelipus rathkii. Taxonomy (NCBI): domain Eukaryota; kingdom Metazoa; phylum Arthropoda; class Malacostraca; order Isopoda; family Trachelipodidae; genus Trachelipus; species Trachelipus rathkii. Next base: position 16,408 of record JABUQX010132754.1, on the reverse strand, counting down.
CGCAACATCCGTAAGGGAAAAAAAAGCAATTTGATGTGTGGATGCGGGGATCTTAATAATGTGTGGATGCGGATGCTGATGCGGATGTTACCTGCATCACTAATATAGACATATATATATATATATATATATATATATATATATATATATATATATATATATATATATATATATATATATATATATATATATATATATATATATATATATATATATATATATATATACAGTATATATAGAGAGAGAAGAGAGTATATATATATAGTAGAGAAAGAGAGTATATATGTATATTTATATATATATATATATATATATATATATATATATATATATATATATATATATTACGTTAATACACATGATCACATGTATACGCACGCACACACACACACACACACACACACACACACACACACACACACACACACACACACACACACACACACACACACACACACACCTACACACACACACACACACATACACGACTCATGCTCCTTAGCCTAAATTAGACTTCTCCTTTTTGACACTCAGAAGCGAGAAACTTCGACATTTGGTCCTAAAATTTATTCCTTTTTTTTTTTTAAACTGTTTACAGATAACACGTTTTGGAATGTCTTTTTTCCGTGCCAGATAGCAACGATATTAACGAGTTTTGGAGTTTCGCTAATATTCACGAAGAAGTTTTGTTGTTGTTTTGCTGAGAAATTCACAATGAGTTTAAGGAGGATGGAGTTTTCCTAAAATTCAAAGAGTTTAGCGATGTTGGAGTTTCACTGAAATTCAGAACGAGTTTAACGTATACGTACGGCGAGTCTGAAACGTAAAATTTAAAGTTAACCCCTTTTACTCCTCCCCTTCTGAAAGTCTTCTTACTCCCTTCCCACTCCTCCCCCTTCTGAAATTCTTCTTAATCTACCCCTCCCATTCATGAAAATCTTCTTATTCCTTCTCACTCCTCCCCTTCTGAAAGTCTTCTTACTCCTTTCCACTCTTCCCCCCTTGTGAAAGTCTTCTTACTCTACTCCTACTCCTCCCCTTTATGAAAGTCTTCCTACTCCCTCCCACTCCTTCCCTTCTGAAAATCTTCTTACTCCCTCCCATTCCTCCCCCCTTCTGAAAGTCTTCTTACTCTACTTCCATTCCTCCCCTTTATGAAAGCCTTCTTATTCCCTCCCACTCCTCCCTTTCTTAAAGTCTTATTACTCCCTCCCACTCCTCCCCCATCTGAAAGTCTTCTTACTCTACTCCCACTCCTCCCTCTTCTGAAAACCTTCTTACTCCCTCCCACTCCTCCCCCCTGAAAGTCGTATTACTCATGGGGTAGATTAATAAGATAGGTAGATTACCTAAAGTAAATTGAAGGATTAAGAAAACTTGAACAGTATAATAAATATTTCCAAGTTAAAATGGACTCTCGGTCCAGATTTTCATGAAACTTGTATGAAATATTACAAATGAACTGTAATTAAGGAAAAAAACAACAAAAAAACAGGAGAAAATGCCCAGAAAAAAAGTTATAAAGTCCCCGAATTTCAAATTTATAACATTTGTTTATGGATGAAAATATCAAAAATAGCGACACCAGCCGATTTTCATGGAATAGTTGCCAGATGTTATATTTTTATATTATTTTTCCAAAACTCACGGGTCGAGGGATACGTGAGACCCGGCCACTCGTAAGCAAATGTGTGTGTGACATACATTTGTCATATTGCGACTCCATAACTTTTTTCAGGGTTAATTCTCGAGTTTCATTTTATGTTTTTCCTTTTTTTCAGATCATTTTAAGCATTTCTTGTAAGTTTCATGAAAATCGAGGCCGGGGATCTATTTTGATAAGGACATTAACCTAGAGCAGCGGTGAACCCGTAGCTCGCGAACAATGTGTTGCTCGCGTTTTAATGTGGCTCGCGGCTCGCGTATTCAGATTCATTACGTTTACTAAAAATAAAAGTCTTAAAATTGAGAGAGATATATATATATATATATATATATATATATATATATATATATATATATATATATATATATATATATATATTGTCCTATGGTATGTGTGGCTCGCCTAAAAATTTTAAATTCTTAATTTGCTCAAGATAGACTAAAGGTTGGGCACCACTGACCTAGTCTTAGAGCATTGAGTCTGACGTCACGCAATGGTGGGCGGAGTAATATGAGCAACGTCATTTAATTAATTACGTTAATTACGTTAATAACGTTAATTAATATCATTAATCAACCAATTAGAAAAAGTTGTACAAATTTCCTTTCTTTTTAACATTTATTTAAATTTTCGAGTTTGTTTTTAACTTGCCGTGCAAACTTGCTGCAAGTCGAAAAAGTGTAAACAAGGATGTTTAACCAATAACGTAAATCAAAACGTGCTGATTATTCAACGCAAACTTAAAACAGGCTTCCATATTTGACTTTGGAAAGGTTTCAAACTTTATACGTTTATAATGCTGTCTGGGAATAAAAGTCTTTTGATCCACCACACACCAGAAACACTTTATAATGTTCCAATAAGTCACTTATTTAAAACATATTCTTATATGCTTCTGGTATGTCGGTTGGAAGATTAATGACTTATCCACTTGAAATATTCTGGTAGCTAATTATGATTAGTATTCAACGTTGAAAGGTAGGAAGACGAAACAGAAGAACAGTGGGTAACATCTTTTGTAGTGGAAATGCTGGTAGTTTGGTAGTTGGTGGAGATAGTTGGTAGAAATGATAGATTTTCAATTTTAGTTATTGTGAGGTTGACGAAATACCATCTAAGAATATATGTATGTATGTATGTATGTATGTATGTATGCATGCATGTATGTATGTATGTATGCATGTATGTATGTATGTATCCGGATTACAACTTTCCATTGCCATATCCGAATCTTAATCCGATGCATCAATAAAAAGACATTTGAAATGAATATTTGTAGATATACTTCTATATATACAAGGGTTATGTAATTATAACAGCATACGTCGTAGTTTAGTGACACGGCTTTATGTAAATTTCACGGTTGCCTTTCGACGTGTTTATCCAAAAGCCGAAAAGTTTTGTTTGAAAACTCATTATAAAACAAAATATTTTGATATAATGTTAATTAAGTTCGTCAAAAAATTTCAGTAATTTTAAGACACCTCGAAAAACTATTAATATAAATTCGCTTTTTTTTTCTTTAATATATATTTGCATTTCAATGTATTAAATTATTTATTTTCAATGCATATGTCAATTTTTATTACCTTTCATAAATGTAATTTATTTTGATTTAACTATATTATTTTATGAAATGTTAATAATTTTATGTTGAAAAAAATTTCCCTGAATTTTATTGATGATTTTTCATATAAATTATTTTTTGTAATATGTGAATATAATTTAAGTCAAATAGCGTACATTTTAGAAGTTATATTTTTTTTTATTATAACTGGTTTTCTCAACTAACAATGAAGGTGTTTAAAAGAGTAATTATATTAAAAACATTTCTTTATAATAAGAGTTAAAAAACTTTATCTTTTTAGAAGATGAAAAAAATTATATAAATTTCTCTTTTTTAGTCTTTTTTAAAATTTTTATTTATTAAAAGTAAGTGTAAAAAGTTGGATTAAGGTGTATGTAAAAATATAAATTTTTGATATATTCCTTTTAAAATTATTGCAAATAATTTGGATTAAGGTGTATGTAAAATATAATTTTCGATAGTCAAACTCTTAAAATTTTATTATAATAAAATTCGTAATAAGTAATAAGTTAAAGAGTGTTATTTGTAATGATGAAAATATATTAAGTAAAAATATAGTCTGTTATTTACATTATTTGTGATAGTTAAATTTATTTAATCGGATTTCCAAACATATAATAATAAGAAAATTATTTTATTTATTAAAAAACAGATTATATATTGAAAAATTACTCTCTATTAAAAAATATATTCATGTCTAATATTAGAACTCTCCCAATATATAACTTATTAATAAATTCTACTTTATTGTCTATTTTTTTTATAATAGATCATTTTCATGATAGTACTTTCTTCTACTGAAGTCTATTGTTTCTTCAAAGATCATTTACAGAAATAATGGTAACCAACATGATATCCATAATCTTTATCATGTACAAATTTCAAAGCAATTGAATTATCCTTTTAGTTTCTAAATTTTGATTATGTTGCAGAATGAGATATAGTTTAAGAAATTCCATATATTTTTCAAAATAATTTTAGAATTATAAATTTTTTTATTAAAAACAATTTACTATAAGAACTTATAATATATTTGTATATAAGACAAATATTAAAAAATTTCCATTAAAAAACGTCTCGCTAATTTAAAGTTTCAAAAACTATTAATAATTCATCTTAAGTCTATGTTTTGTAAATACAATATTTCCACATTGAAAATAATATCACCATATTATATTTTTTATCTAAATAGTATATAATAATGGCCTGAAAAACAGTTAAAATCTTCTAATTTATTATTGAATTTTATTAAATAATTCACAAATGTTTAGTGAAATTTTAGTAATAAATACGATACATGGGTATAAATTCTCTTAAATATTCGTTAATTATGGGTAAATTTAAGAATAAAGCGTAATTTTATGAAGTTATAAATTTTTTACAGCTGTACAATGTAGGTTTTCCTAAACTAATGAAATATTGGTATAAAAAACAAATTTTAGTTAAATTTCAATTTAACTTATAGTATATTACAATAGCTTTAGTACACTATATAATACATATAATAAAATTCTCATTTCTGCTATTTGAAATTTATTCGATTTTCAATGAAACATTATTTATTTTTTTTCTAAATTGCTGAATAATACCGTTAAAAATCTCAATTTTTATAAGAATTACCAAATAATTTCAGATGTTGAAAACATAGGGTACACAAATCGTTTATCTTATAAGAGTTCCTAAATTTGTAATGTGGAAATTTAAGAAAAGCGTAATTTTTAAAGTTTATAATTTTTTTTATTAACAGGTTTTCACAATACTAATGAATATTTTTGATCTGATTACTAAAACATTATATATATTTTTGAAATTCATTTAAAGCATTCATTTAATTTTCAGACACCTAAAACTATTGTTAAATTCGCTTTTCTGCTTTTTGAAATTGTTTTTCAATGAAATAAAATTTTATGCAATAATAACTTGTAAAAATTCCGTAAAAACTCAATTTTAAGATTACCAAATAATTTCAATGTTTGAAATTTAGAAAAATCGTTACTTTTAGGAGTTCTAAAAGTTTGTATTGTGAAAACTTTATAATAATAGTCAAAATTCGTTAAAACTTTTCCCAAATGTTTAATTATTAAGCAAGCTAAAGTTAGGCCTTTTGTACTTAATGAAAATATATTTGTAACCAAACAAAATGGGGGTATTGGAACCCCTCAAAAACGTCAATTTTAAGACACCTAAAACATTAATAAATTCTTTTTCTGGCTTTTGAAATTGCATTTCGAATGAAACACATTAATTTTTTCAATTGCTGAAATACCATTAAAAACTCAATTTAAGATTTAAACAAATATTTTCAAACAGTTGTAATTTAGTAAAATCAGATACTTTATAGTTTCTCATTAAATTAAGTGGCGAAAACTTTTACGGTAATAAAGCTATTTAAGCTTTAGGATAGTTACAATTCCAGTCATGAAAACATGTTTTCACAATTAATGGTTAATTTATTTTAGCTATATAAATTACACCTCATAATGAAGAAAACATGGAGAAATCGTTAAATTAAGACATCTATAACATTAATTATTAAATATGTTCATCATCTGGGCTTTCTTTTTCTCTCATTAGTATTTATTTATTTGTTTATTATTATTTATTTGAAATGCCTTTCATTTGAAAAAAGTTATTTGGTTTTATGGCAATGTATTTTTTTTTATTGTGAGAGAGAGGAGGGAAAATTTCGTACTTTTCACATTTCTTAAAATTGGTAATGTGAAAAATATCAAAGAAAAAGCGTAATTGGCACAACCATTCAAATTTTTACTTAAAAACAGGTCTTTCTACAACTAAATAGTAAATATTTGTAATATATAAAACATAATATTTAAAATATCTATTTAAAAAACGTTAAATTTTTAATATAAGACACTCTAAACTATTAATAAATTCACTTTATCTGCTTTTTAAAATAGCATATCAATGAATACATACATTATTTTATATTGCCAATATGACTATAAAAATACCGTTGAGTCACACTTGAATCTGCTACCTAACTATTATTTCAAATGATTGTAGCTGGTGGCATAATAATATTTCGTACTTTAAGAAGTTTCTAATATTAAAGTTGTAATTTTAAGTTAATTGAATAAGCGTAATTTAGAAGTATTATAAATGTTTTATTACAACAGGTTTTCACAAAACTTAATTAATATTTGGTATTATAATATAAAATCAATATTGTAAATTTCATTATAAAATAAGTCATAATTTCAAATTTAACAATGATAAATTACATTATATATTTACATTTTCAGTGAATTGTATGTATTTCATATTCAATGTAACATCATTGAAAATTTTCAATTTGATGGCAAAATACTACTAGCCTATATGGTAACCGAATTTGTCAGTGGCAAATTATTGTTCAAATAATTGTTATGATATATTTATGAAATTAATCGAACATTTTTAATTTTAAATTTTGAGTTAATGTGTAAATTTAAGTAAAAAGCTTAATTTAGTGGTTAATATTATTATTAATATAAATCTAGACTTTATACAAACTAATGATATATATATTTAGGTGTATAATATAAATAATATATTTAATATTGTAATTATTATTCATTAAAAAATTTTTTAATTTATAGACACCTATAACTTTATTTTATTATTTTTGCTTTTTACAAGTATTTCAATGAAACACATTTTTTTTACAAATGCTGAAGATAGCGTTTAAAAAATCTCTAATATTTAAAATTTCCAACTTACGGAATTGTTATTGAAACTTATGAAAAATCGTACTTTTAGTTTCTAAATATTTAATGTGAAAATTTTAAGTAAAAAATGTTTAAGATTAGAATTTTAAAAATTTTATTTATATTAAGTAGAATCAGGTTTTCTACAACTAATGAAATATTTTATATTTAGTATAAAAACAAATATTGAAATATTCATTAATATATTTCCATATGAAGACTACCTAAAGCATAGTTTACTAAATTTCTCTTTCTTGCTTTTTGATAATGTCATATCTCAATAAAACATTATTATTTTTTCAAATGCTTGATAATACCGTTAAAACTCAATTTAAGATTTACCATATAATTTCAATGTTGAAATTTAGGAACAATAACAGTATTTTAAGATTCTAAAATTGTTTATATGTGTATAATATTTTAATGAAAATGCGTTAATTTAGAATATGTTAATTTTTTATTAAAACAGGTTTCTACACAACTAATAAATATTTGGTATATATGATAAATACATAATATTATGAAATTTTCATTAAATTAAATTTTTTGTCTATTTAAGACAACTATTCAATTTAAAATATGTCTTCTTTATTTCTGTCTCTTTTCTCTCTTTCTTATCTAATTGAAACATTTTTTTCAAATGCTTATTATACCGTTAAAAACTCATATTTTTATATATTTAAAAATAATTTCAAATTGTATGAAATTTAGGAAAATCGTACTTTTAAGAGTTCTAAATTTGCTATGTGAAAATTTATTTAAGGATGTGCGTAATTTTAGAAGTTAAATATTTATTTTATTATTAACAGGTTTTCACAACTAATTAAACAACTTATATTTAGGTTATATTTAGAAATACTATATTTATTGAAGATTTTCATTAAATATAAAACTGCAGATTATGATACTATCCTTAATATAACTATTAATAAATTCATCTTTTATTCGTTAGTTAAGAATTTGTTAATAGTTTATACTACATTTATTTTTTCAAATTTTGTGAAAATACCTGTTTCAAATCTATCTCTAAATTTTAAGATTTAGCAATTAATTTCAAATGTGAATTATTTCAAAAAAGCGTACTTTTAGGAGTTCTAAATTTGTAATTGATTTTAATAATTATATGCAAAGTGTTTTGTTTTTTTTAGAATATGTTTAACTCTACTATTACCCTTAAAAAGTTTGTACAATTGTTATATATATAATATTTATTTAGGTTATATATAAATAATCATAATTAGTTAATTATTATTATCTCATTAAAAAACGTAATATAAGACACCTAAAACAATTAATAAATTCTCTCTTTCTGCTTTTTGATTATTTTTCATCATCTTTATATTACTTTATTTTTTATCCAGCAATACAATATAATTTATTAGAGTAGAATCTTTGTTAAGAATTATTATATTACCAAATATTTCAATTGTTTAATAAATTTTAGAGATAAATCGATACTTTAAGAGTATTCTTAATTATTTAATGTGTAAATTATTAAGTCTCATAAGCGTTTAATATTTTAGAAGTTAAAATTTTTGATTAAAACAGGTTTCAAAACTAATGATTTAAATTTATATTGTTATAATTTTAAAAATATCCAAATTTATATTAAAAATTTCATTAATTAAATACTGCCCTAGAGGATAAATAATCGATATATAATAATTCGCTATTCTGCTTTTTGAATATATTATGCATTTACTCTCAATATGAAACAAATTTTCTTTTCAAATGCCTGAAAATACCTCTCGTTAAAAACTCAGATTTATAAGTATTTACCAAATATATTTAATATGTTTGAAATTTATATAGAGCACAAATCGTGTACTTTTAAGAAGTTTCTAAATATTTTGTATAATTGTTGAACGAATTTTAAGAAAAAGTTCATGTTAAATTTAGTAATGTTAAATATATTTTGTTTTTTTATTAAAAACTTATGTATTTCCTAATATATATACTCCGTAGATTTACGTCAATTTTGTATTAGATATATATACAAATAATATAAATATTCATTATAATATTAATCGTCAATTTAAGACATCTAAATATTATAATTAAATTTCACTTTTCAGTGTCTTTTGAAATTGTCATTTTCAAAGAAAAAAAAGTGTTTTTAGAATGCTAAAATTTAATTTTGTTAAAATCATTACTTATTTTAAATTATTTTAGAATATTACATAATAATTTTACAAATGTTGTAAACTCATGGAAAAAATCATACTTATTAAGATTCAAACCACCTTCTAATTGTGTAGATATTTTTAATATTAAAAATGCATTATATAATTTTAAAAGTGTTAAATTTTTTCTTATTTAATAAACAGGTATTTTTCTATCAAGTTTAATGGAAATCTATTTGGTATATAAAAAAACTAAATATTATTGAAATTTCTAAGGAGTTTTTCGTTATCATTTTAGAATCATAAAAACTATTAATATCACTTTTCAGCTTTTTAAAATTGCATTTCAATGAAACACTATATATTTTTTTCATAAAATGCTGGAAAAGTACCGGTAATATAACTCCAATTTTTAAGATTTACCGAGATCATTATACAGAATGTTGAATTTAGATAAAAATATCGTACTTTTAAGAGTTACTAAATTCGTAATGTGAAAATTTAAGAAAAAGCGTAATTTTTTAGAAGTTAAATGCTCCTTATTTAAATTAATGTAGGCTCTTCACAACTTCAATCGCAAAATTTTGGTTCATGATATTAAACAAATTTTAGAACTAAGCAATATCAACAGGGTAAAATTTATGATCATATCTTAAAACAATTAATAAATTTCTCTTTTCTGCTTTTTGAAATGATTTTCAATTTCTCATTTGAAAATAATTTTATTTTTTCAAATTAGTGGAAAATTTCGTTCAAAAACTTTAATTTAAGAATTATCTAATTAATTTTCATAGTTTGAGTAGATTAATAGTAAATAGCATGAGAATGAAGAAATTCTCAATTAACTTGTTTTAGGTGTTGGACTTTAATAATTCTTATAATTGACTGTTTTTTAAATGAGAATATATATATATATCAATTTTTCTTTTATGTATATATATTTACTTATATTTTAATCATAGATTAATAATATATTCTAAATTGTATAGGGTTTTGTTAACTTATTTCTCATTCTCCATGACGAATTAAAGTCTGTAGTACAGAAATTTTGTTTTTTGATATTTTTGTTAATAAATTTTATATTTTCGTAGTAGATCGAATAATTTAGATTTTTAAAATGGTGTTTTTTCAAGTCTATATTTCAAAAAATAATGATGTCTATTTGAAATATGCAATATTCAAAAAGCTGATAAATGAATTTATTAATAGTTTTAGATGTATCGAATTGGAACTGTTTTTAATGATAAATTATTTTTATTTATTAAATATTTGTATTTTTATACTATATACCTAACATATTTCTATAGCAGTTTTGACCAAATGATTGTAATTAATATAAAAGTTTATCATCGGAATTATTTAGGATTTTGAATGATAATCAATTTTCCTCTTCTCCCCTGTGTATTGTGGTATGTATTTTTCCTAAATTTTCGGAGCAAGGAAATTATTTGGCCGATCCTATACTTGAGTGCTATTCAATCTGGGTTCTTTTCCAAGCATTTTCATAAAAATAATATACTCCGATTCCATGATGTAGTTCTCAACCCCAAACTATTTTTAGAAGATTCCTACTGACATCGCGTGTTATAAGGGTATCGTTAAATGTACGGTTTTTCTGTGCACTGAAAGCCGAGTTCGAGATATTTGTGTTATATTGATAGCCTCAAATGTTTAATGGCTCGTCTGATTAATACACATGTTATTGAACCCTCATTAGTTTCAACCCCAAACTATTTTTACTCCGTGAGATTTTACAATTACAATTTAGAACCTCGTAACAGGACACAAGTATCCCGTATACTCTTTTTTCAGGTGAGAAAAATGATATACGTGATTTTGACATTATTTGGTTGAATTTATTATCTTTTTGTGTATTAGGTTCTAATTACAGATAATATTATTTTCAGCATTTGAAAAAAAAATGTGTTTTCATTGAAAATGTCTTTATTTTAAAATAATTATAGCATAGAAAAGGATGTATATTTATTGAAAAGTTTATTTGTAGAGGTTAATTAGTTTTAGGTTTTTTGTAATGACGTTTTAAAAAAGTTAAGACCAATATTTTTTTTATATTCTAATTTATATATATTATTACATTTTTTATGTGATAAATAACCTTGTTTTTTTAATATAGTTAACCGCAAATATGTTTAGGCTCTGTAATCTATTAAAATTTTCACATCGTAAAATATATTTGTGAAAAAAAAAAAATACCATTTCCTTAAAAAGTACTGATTTATTTCATCGAAATTTCATTCAATTAGGTCAGATCTATTTAAATCTTATGATAGTTTCTATTAACGCGGATTTCATCAGTATGAAAAAAAGAATATGTGTGTCTATGATAATGCAATTTCAAGCTAGAAATGAGAATTTAATTAATTGTTTTTAGGTGTCTTGTTTCCTTTGACGTGTTTGTGATTGCCATTAACTACATTAATATTAGAACAGTATTTATTGTATACAAATATGTTTCATTAGTTGTGAATACCTGTGTTAAATTATTTTTAAAAGTTTTAATTCTTCTAAAAGTTTCTGCAATAATTAAAAAATTTCACAATTACAAATTAATAGGACCAATAACTACGAGGAGTACAAAGGAAGATACGATTTTCTAAAAATTAATCAAAATTCTGATAATATCCTATTTAGCTATAATATCTTGTGAAAACTTCTGCTAGTTTTTTAACGTTGATTTCAGCCTTTGTGACACCTAACCGAAAAATATGGTGTACATTTGTTCTTGCACCCTTGAATCATGCCTTAGTATACAAAAGCTAGTAAAGAGATGTGACAAACTTGATTAAGAGGGTTTTACCAGGGTGTCTTAATTTGACGTTTTTTTTAATGAAATATTCAGATAGGTTGATGTTTCATCGCGAATTATGATACCGTATTAGACAGATTTCTCATCTTATCAAGTGTTGTCGATAACACCTGTTTTAATAAAAAATTTTCATCCTCAACAACTTACCGCTTTTAAAATTATGAATGTAGTTAACTCTGCTATAGATAATGTTGTTTAGAACTCTTTGCTGATGTTCCCTAGAATTTAAACTCATTTGCAAAGTGATCTGTGTTCAGACATTTTTAAAATTGGTGTTACCAGGTGATATTCCTTTTTCTAGTCACTCTTGAAAACAAAATACTGTGTGTTTTTCTATGAAGAATAGCTCTATGTTCTCTATAAAAATGCAGTAATGGATGCATATGTCTTTATATTGGTGTTAGTGTGTGTCTTAAAATATGATCGTTTTTTCTTACATGACTCTATTGCTAATCATTTAAGTTATTTATAGACCTCTATATGTCCAGTCCCAACGTCTTTGTGAGAGGAAATTGCGCTTGTTATAGAATAAGAAAGAAATATGTGAACTTTCTAAAGATTACGTCTTTTTGCTATAAATAACATTTTTCTAGTAATATTTATATGCACCTATATTTTTAGATACTCCTTAAACAATATGCCCTACGATTTTTCGTCTGAAATTTCAAAGATTTGAAATATTGGTAATTCTTAAAATTGAGTTTTTACGGTATTTTGCAGCATTTGAGAAAAATTAATGTGTTTTCATTGAAATGCAATTTTGCTAAAAGCTGGACAAAGCGAATATTCAATAGTTTTCGGTGTCAATAGATTCATCTTCCTACTTCACAACGATCATGTACAAACTGAACTTTTGTGTGTAAATATGGTGAACATAGTGTTATGTATCTATTAGAGTGTTGTGTCAACACTTGTTTAATAATAAAAAAATATTTAACTATTCTAAAATTCCCTTTTTCTTAAATTATAAACATTCTGACAAGAAATACTACAAACTTTCTTACTAAACAACAACTTAATATTTTCCGAATAATTTTCGTTTATTTCAAATAATTTCTTATTATGTATGGCATTCTTATAATTATCTCGTTTAGTTTCGAGTAATTTTCTTTCTTCTCCAGAATCCAATTTTTTGATGCATTAGAAACGCAATTTCAAAATACCATAAAATAAAAGGATTTATATAACGAATGATTATTATTTTTTTTGCCTTTTTTTAAATTTTTGAAATAATATCCATAAGATTTTAAAAATTGTTTTTATAATCCTCAAATATTGTTTCATATTTGTTTTTGAAAAACATTTTATTTTATATTACAAATGCAATTTCTATTTATTTTCGAGAATTTCGGCTTTTTCTTGTTTAAATATTTTATCTAATTACATTACGAATTTTAGAACTTTTATTATCTAAATGTAACTGATTATTCACTAGATTCCATTCATGCGTAAGTAATATTGATTTCACTGTAGTATGATCCAATTGATTGGTATTTGATTTCTCAGCATTTGATAAATTACAACAAATGAATCATATGAATAATACGCTCAAGTTTCGAAATTATTTCATAAATTTGATTAAGTGAATTTATATTAAGGGTTTAAATGTCTTAAATTATTAGCGTATTTTTATTTTATATATGAAATTTTATATATATTTCAACTTCATTATTTTCGAAAATTATTTTATCTATTTGAAAACATGTTGTTAATGTTAATTAATAAATAATAATATATTAAACTTCCCTTCAAAATTTTACTCGTTTTCTAAATTTTTTACATTCTTGTAGTCTTTCAAATTTGTAACTCTTAAAAGTACGATTTTTCCTAAATTTCAACATTTGATATATATATTTGGTTAATCTGAAAATTGAGTTTGGATTTGATTTTTTCAGCATTAATGGAAAATAATAATAATACAATGAGTAAGTATGGAGATACGGATCTTATACAGAATTTGGAAGAGAGAATTTATTAAGTAATGGATGTCTTTCTTGGCTGATTCCGTGTCATTTATTGTACAAGTTTGACCTCTTCAATAACACATTTGCATTTACATACGAAAATATATATATTTTTTCATTTTAGACTAATGCTTTGAATTAAATATCTTATTAAACTTTTATTTAATATATTCATACTCGCTCATGGCCAACAACATTTACTTTTTAAGAATGTTTAGAACTCTTTAAAATTGATGATCGATTATTTCTTCACTAATGTTATTCAACATTGTATTTAAAAGATTCTGAACACATCATTAAATTTTGTAGTTTTTAAAATGAAATCTTAAATTTTGTATTCAAATATCTTCGATTATTCGTATTTTGATAATATATGTTCAGTTTTGACAAATTAATATAAGATCTGAAAAGAGATATTGTAGTAATTTGCTTAAATTCCAAGTTTCCTTGTGATTTGAAGGTTCAAAGAAAATTATTTGTTTTTATTATTAAATCAACCATGAATCATTATGTTAGTTACAGTGTAAAGATGACAGAATGGTCCAAAATTAATATTATAACTTGATAATCATTACGCTTTTTATTTTTATTAAATATTTACAATTTACGAAATTATTTATCTTAACAATAGAAATTCCTAAATATTTCATATATATTTATTACAATTAAATTTGTATAATTATATATGTAAATTTCTACTGAATCATTAGTCTACCAAGCTATATCGTAAAAAGTGTTTTCATTTTTTTATAACTTTGTTTTTTATTCATTTATATTTTTCAGAAAATAGTAGAAATTTTATTTATTGCTTTAAGAATTTAAATAAATTATTTTAAATTGGCATAGGTTTTTTAGAGGATGAACCACTTTCCTATTCATAAATAATTTGATTACATATTATACCATATATAATTTCATTAGGTGTGTAAAACCTGAGTTTTTAATAAAATACTTTAACTTACTTTTATAACATAGTCTTTCTTCTAATATAAATTATGTTCATCAGCAATCAATTTATTGATCTTCTTATAAAGTTACTCGATTTTTCGTAATAAATTTAAAACCATTTCTTCCAGTTGATTTGATGATATAAATCTTAATAATTGTAGTACTTGGGTACAAATTTTAATCGTTTTATTGATACTTATTTTAGTAAAGTCCTACAACCTTGACTATCAATTTCAAAAAGGTGAAAAGTGAATTATTAATATTTATAGTATTATTAAATAAAAGTTTATTTTAATTTAAATTTATTGTATATTGTGTTGTGATTTTATTTTGATCATATAATATTATTCATTTTAGTTCTTGACAACATTTACAGTTATAAAAAAATTTAAAAACATTCATAAAATTACGCTTTTCTTGAATTTTCACACATTACAAATTTAGAAACTCTTAAAAGTACGATTTTGTGCCTAAATTTCAACATTTGGAATAAATTATTGAGTTAATCTGTATATAAATGCCAAAGTTGTTTAACGGTATTTCAGCAAATTTGATACATAAAAAAGATAGGTGTAATCAAGTTGAAATAGCACCTAATTTCAAAAAGCTGATATAAAAAGAGATTTTATTTAATTGATCCGCATTGTTATTATTAGTTATCGTTTGTATTTAATCTTAAAAATCAATATTGGATTATAAATACTACGAAAAGCTGTTTTATTTCAGTTTTGCAAAATTGTTTTAAATAAATAAATTTTTAACTTCTAAAATTACGTTTTATCTTAAATTTTCACATCACCTTACAAATTTAAGACTCTTAAAAGTACGATTTTGCATAATTTTCAACATTGTGAAAGTGTATTTTTGAGGTAAATCATTAATAATTGAGTTGTTCAAAACGATATATTTCAGTCATTTGAAAAATTAGTGTAATATATAATTGATTTGTTTTTCATTAGATAGCTATAATAAAAGCAAGAAAAGTGAATCTATTGTATTATAGATTATTGTAGTGTCTTTAAATTTGAGAGCAAGTTTTAATGGAAATTTCACCTAATTGTTTGTTATAGTTATTAATATTGATCTTACATAACCTGTTTTAATTTTACAAAAGGTTCAATATAAAAGTTCAACTCTCAAATCTTAATAAATCGTGTTTATAATCTTTAAAATTTAGAACATTCTTAATAGTGTTCGGTTTTTCATAAATTTTCACATTTGAATTATTTGTAAATATCTTAAATTGAGTTCTTTCTAACAGTGTATATTATTACAGAACATTTGATATAATGAATAAGTGTTTCATGAAATTTGCTTTATTAAAAAAGCAGTAATAGTGAATTTATTAATGTTTGCGTCTCTCGTCTTAAATTGACGTTATTTTAATTTAGAAATTTCAAATTTTTTTTTATATTTATACCAAAATAATTTTCATCATTAGTTGTGGAAAACCTGTTTTAATAAAAATATATTTTAACTTTCTGAAAATTACGGCTTATTTCTTAAATTTTCACATACATTTATCTACTAAATACATTTTATGAACTCTTAAAAGTACAATTTTAACGATTTTTCTTAAATTTCA
>JABUQX010132752.1:0-24169 GCA_015478945.1 Trachelipus rathkii | reverse complement strand
TATCTCTCACATCCAACCCACAAACATAACATAAACTTGCTATAGCACACCCATGACACACACACGGAACTTCTTACAAGCTTCACTTCTCTCAGCTGTATTTTCAACCCACTTCTCTCAAAGTTTTACTACCGCGTGTGCCTCTCATTTTATAAAACATGAATCCCTCCCTCCCCAAAAAAATACAGACTAAGTGCATACACACTCCGATTATCAATATATTCGAACAATCGCAATTTCAAGCGCGCCATAACCAAACATTATCAATTACCACAATGCAAGTATTATAGGAACTTTCAATTGATTCCAAAACAAAGCAGGATAGAAAACATCTGACGAAGAGCGCAGACGAGATCTGGCTTAAACTTAAAAATGGCAGTAATTTAGAAAACCAAAGTGTTTTACTTGGCCTATTATGACTTGAGTTTGAAGAATGCACTCTGTTACATTATGACCTGAATCCTATACCAAATGAATTGGCAGGGTTCAATGCCTGAATGCTTACATTGTTTTAAGCCAACCTGTTATACAAAACAGCATCAATATATTAAAGCTGAGCATACACTCTCCTGATGCAAAGAAACTAATAATTGCCGTTTCCACCAAGTCGCGTACTAGATACCACTACTTTTCTCTATGAACACAAATGATCTAAATCTCCTCTCTCTCTCTCATCTCTCTCTCTCTCTCTCTCTCTCCTATATAAATATATTATATATATATATATATACAAAAACCATATTTATTTACATATACTATAAATATATACATATAAACTATTATTTACCCTAGGGAAATATTCACATTATATAATATATATATAGTAGAAACTAGACCAACGATAATATATAATATATATAAATTATCATATAAATTATAAATTATATATATTAATAATATAATATTAATGGCAAAAAAATTTAAAGAAACCCTCTCCCAAAAATTTAAAAGCAGTCTACAAACCCCTCAAGACATTATTCCGGCGCAAACTACAAACCTGTCGATGAGCTTGTAAAATCTTTCATGCACTATGTAATAAACAGTGAGCACGAGGGAAGCACATTAAAAATGAAAATAAATATACAGACTTAGCCCAACAAATAAAACCCAAAAATTCTGAGGATAATTGACGACGAGCTTTAAAGGGGCGAGGGAGATAAAACTTAATAGAAAATACCATTATTTAACCTTTAAATAAAAATAATCCCTATTATGCATTACTATATATATACTAAATAATATATATACTAAATGAATATATATATAAAACAGTATATATTATATACTATATAAATATAACAATTATATAATATATAAGTAAAATATATAGTATTATATATATATATATCATATATATATTAACTATACTAGTACTATAATAAATTATATGGTCAAGCCACCCCCGAAGAGCCAGGCAGCTAACTAAAAAACATAACAGCTACATAGAAAATAAAACATTTTATTATTCTTAGGAAAACAATAAATACCATGTTTTTTTTTAAAAAATACAATAAAAAACGCTTTTAAAAAATCTTAAAATTGTAAAAATGATGGAACAGCTGTATGGATTAAGCATGTTTTGAGAATACGAAGGACCTCGACAGTACCCAGAAAGCCGCAAAGTTGCTAAATGTGAATTTTTTTAAACTAAAGAATACCCCACGGGTTAAAACTTAAAGATGAACAGAGTCGGAGTTTCTCGGCCTACCGGGGGACGACGGGGGCGACTTCGTCCCCCTCTTCTGTCCCTCCTCGGCTTGAACCCCCTAAAAAGATACTAAAAAGAAATATAAAACATCTTCTCTCCCATGAAGCTCAAAAATGAAAATACTACTTTGTAACTCTTGCTCTCGTGAAATAATGCAGGGATTCAAGGTCAATCACAGCGTACCCTTGCCAGATCTAATGTGATAAAGAATTTAAGTGATTATAATTAAATAATTAGAAATAAAACCTAAATTTTTTAAGTCTTCATCGATGAATATCACTGTCTGAAATCAAAATAATATCTATGCTCCTGTAGATGATCTATATTCTTGCCATTCCTAGAAAGTATCTTCCTAGAGATGTTTCCTCCATGAAAGCTTGTTCGTTGATATTACTACTAAATACTGTCTTTTTTAAGTATAATAAAAATCATATATTCATCGCCTAAGTACATCACTCTTCGATACTATATATCGACGCCTACTCCCTAATCACTATACTGATACTACTCACATCTACAAATCAATATCCTAAGGTCAGGTCTATCTAAATTCACTTCCCCACCTTAATTGTCACTGCCATCCAAGTGTGTGGAGCAAGATATAAGCAAACACCGATTCATCAATTGTTACTACGCAAAAGTGTATGTATACATCTCCTGGAACGTCAAGCAGAGATATATAGTCACACACCACATGTTTAAAAAACTTAAAATGTTGCAATTTGAACATATCCTTAATATCTCCCTTTTAAAAGAAATACACAAAGTAATTCATAACAGCACCTGCGAATTTCTAAAGTCAAATCATCTAAACATTCAAACGGATGGAAGAGTTAACTTTCGAAATCACGCAAACCTTAATACTCCCCTCTACAGACTCTTACAGCATTAAGTTACACCTCTGTTGTGTTATAAAATAATTTTCCGGATGAAAATATCCCATGCACCAAACCAAATAATCTTAGTTAAAAGCAAAGACACTTGACGAAGGAGAAGTAGGATGAGAATTGCCAGAGCAACCTAGGATTGAATTGGATCTATAAAAAAAAAAAACAAGTAATATTATTATTATTATTATTATTATTATTATTATTATTATTATTATTATAAAAATTTTATAGTTACATTTTCATTTTTTTAAAAATTGAGGGTAACTATCTTATTCTTTCATCTTTTAATTATCTTTGCCATCATTTATAAAATTTTGGAGACGCCAATTGGCTCCAGTCGGGACCTTGATAAAACAATCACATGCTACTGCCGCCGGTGCTTATAAACATTATTTATTGCTCTAATATAAAACAAGCTCACGATTTCAATAAATATATTATATATATATATATATAATATATATATAATCAAAGCTATTCAATAGGGAAACATGCTAAATATTTGCTGACTAATAAATATATATATACATATTTTTTCTAGACCTTTATTTAATATATATCATATCATATCAATACAGATAATTCACTGTAGTAGGCATTATTTAATCACATCTTATTTTACAAATTCTTACACTACTATTATATATATATAATAAATATAATATAATTATAATATAATATATAATATATAATATATATATATAATATAATATATATATAATATAATATACTATAATATATATAATATTATATATCATATATATATATATTATAATATATATCAGTGGCTACGGTGCTTGCGTTATGGCGAGAACAATATCGAGCATATACTATATATATATTACACAGTGTTGCCAGCACCGGAATTTTTGCCGCACGCATACCGCCTGTGGGCACCGGTGCTGTTGTGTGTTGAGGAGCGTGGTCGTTGCGAAGCACCGCACAACGCCGAGCACGCGGGCATTTACCGAACCGACCACAACCGCACCGCTCTTTTGTCTGCGCACCGCAACCAGCCACGGCACCGCACACGCACGCACCAGCAGCGCACCGCACCGGTGAGTTCGATACCACAACGCACCAGTAACTAAAAAAAATTTCGCACCACGCACCGCAGCTGCACCAGCACTAGCCCGGCAAAATAGAATAATTTAGATCTATTATAGTATAATACTACACTATATCTATTATAGCCTAGAATCTCATCCGACTATATAGTACTTATACTATCATTATATATATAGATATATATACTCTATAAATCCACTTATATATATAAATAATATATATACTATATCAATAATTATATATATAATAATATATATATTATATTATATATAGATAGATATATATATATAAATATCTTATATATATATATATATATATTATATATATATGATAATATATATATATATATATGTATATAATATAAAGATATATATATATATATGATTAATATAATATTTATATATATATATATACATATATATATATTAATAGTATATTTATATATATAATATAAGAGGGAGATAGCGCTTCCGAAGAGAAAATGAGCACAAATTCTACTCCCCCACCCACAATGCGGCAATATATGGATCTACAGTACATCCATGCACTCAGTGACCCCAATTTTTCTTCCGTTTTGCCGCTCTATCCAACATTTTCTATATTGTGTGAAGCTCTCCCTTATCACACAATAAAATACAAATTACAGACAAACAAGAACCTTAAAAAGAAATAAAAAAACCTGCAGAAAAATATCTGGCACACAACACCCTCCTGCCCTCCACAGCAGCCAACCCTCCACAACTTGAAGCCAACCGCGAATTAGTCTCTGAAAAGCCTCTCTAGGGTTGCTCTCCAAAAATAACCCCTTATCCACCCTACATCAGCACCATTTGAGAAAGCCATTAGCAGCCTCGTGGATGAACGTGACTGTTGCCTAATCGCTTCACCGCTCGTCAAAACGAAGATTGCCGTCTTGTTTTGATTGTACGGTCATCTTTTCGCCCCTAAATTTCTTTTTTTACCATTTTCGCAAAAATCTCTATATCTTTGAATTTTGAATCACCTCTCCTCCTATCAAACCACCATCTCGCAACTATTAACATTGGAGTTAGGTCTTCTAATGAAAGGGTGGTACCGCTAAAACATCTACTCCGGTTGACTCCCTACTGATCTCTCCTCCGGTGCACAACACTTCTTCTCTCCCCCGGCACTCGGAACCCGTAACGTCTCGTCCTTGTGCCTCCCTCTGAATGCGTCCTTTCCACCGACTGCAACTGTTTTCGCTTTTGTTCCCGTGTAATTGATTTGTGTTTCGAATATCTACTCGAAGACCTCAAGGCTAACCTGTCAATTTTACCAATTAATCATCTTCTGTATATCGTCTGCCTACACCTCAAACCTGACTATTCAATATTCAGAGAAAAGAGGTTTAAAATAGAACACATTCTCCTTTTCTCTTTCTCTGAAGTTATATTTTGGTGTTTTCAATGCTCTAACGAGCTCAGCGCCAACTCTTCTCCTCTAAACTCTCAAGATATGGCAGTTTGTGAACTTCCTACCCACGTTTCAATCCAGAATGACCTCACGGAGTTAGTGGCAGCTCCCTACGCCGTATCTCGGATAATCTTTGAATGAATCCAACATTCTAGACCTCTTTCTAACCTCTAATCAAATAATTCTACTTCTTTCTTATTTTGTTTAATCTTTCCTCCTCTGGGTTCCTCCGACCACTTTCATATCTGTTTTCTGTTCTATATCCAAGTCTTCTGCAGGAAAAGACCATCTACGCGAGAAAGAAACGTTTTGGCACTTGATGCTGCAAATATTGCGACCGCAAGTCGACACTTGCGTCTTACTTCTTGCATTCCCCATGAATAGACTACAATTCCGTCGGAAAGCCTAAAGTATGCACAAGGCGCGAGGCTAATTCCTCTTTCTGCAAAAAATGTTGACCCCATATCTTTACCTTCAACTTAAACCTAGGAAAACCTTGTTTAACCTGCTGTTATCGGCATAGCCCACAGAAGCTCCTTAGAATTCATTTCATCTTCAAATTCCATGAAACCTACACTTATATTCTTCATCCCAAAATCCTGACAAAATATATCTCCATACACCTAAAAAAATTCTTTTCTCATAGAAAAAACAATAATCTTACTTGCTCCTCTTCCTGACGTCCTTCTAGTATCTCAAAAACTATCCGTTCTCTTAGATCCTTCTTCCTCTCCCTCCTAAGTACACAACACAACGCCGTCAACCTATCCACTAACGACACTCTTTCTCAAATATTCAATTAAACTATACCCAATTCCATCGTGATCTTTCCTCCACCTCCCCTCCAAACATATTTTAACAATATTGTAAATTTCTTTTAAAGATTATTTCTGCTTTACTATAACTATATATTATAATATATATACTTAGATAATATATAATATATATTATATAATAAAGGATTATAATATAACCTATATTATATAATATATAATATATATATATAATCAATATATATTACTCATATATACTACCATATAAATATAAGCAACTATAGAACTATATTATATAATATATAAATATATATAATAATATAATAATCATAATATATATATCTACATCCCTCTAGATAACCTCGCACTACTCTAATATACTATCATATATAAATATAATATACTATATATAGTATTATAAA
Source organism: Trachelipus rathkii (assembly GCA_015478945.1). Taxonomy (NCBI): domain Eukaryota; kingdom Metazoa; phylum Arthropoda; class Malacostraca; order Isopoda; family Trachelipodidae; genus Trachelipus; species Trachelipus rathkii. The sequence goes on along the minus strand of JABUQX010132752.1, from coordinate 17,874 downwards.
AATAAGCGGGTCTCAGGTATGTGTGTATCACCGTACGGGAGGTTTAAGTATGAAAATGTGTGTAAGAATAAAAAAGTCGATTATTTTAATTCATAAGGAGATGGACACTCCCACAATCGCTCTTCGCATCCGCCACAACATCGATGGTCGCAACTCGAGATAAATCTAACATTACATTAAAACAAATAAAAAATGACCACCTCCCGGGTCTCCCTGCACACACACATTTTTACAATCACTACTGGCTGTTCTATTCCCACACAACTCTTCTCATGCACCCACGTAAACAAACTCAACCCCATCAAAACATATCATTGGCTCACACATTGGAAAAACACTTACATTCAAACCCATTGAAACGCTCAAGAACCAAAAATGTCAAAATACCTCTTGCGAAAGTTAAAGTTGAACTCAACTAACACCGCATTACTGCTATCAAGACATCATAAATCGATACACCGTACAATGAATAACCGTTGTTCAATCATCCTATCATAACAAATACACCCTCATGAATTCAATATCATTGACAAGCATGCAAAAAGGGAAAATGAACGTTCAGTCGTTTCAACTTGTACATTATAATATTACAAAGCTCGAAAGCGCTACTTCCCATCCACCGAAACACCCTCAGCCACTCTGCGCCCAGTTCTCATCATCCACATGACAGATCTGCATCCGGATTGATCCCCTACATGCCGTTGGTTATTCGACGCTAAATCTCCGAGCGATGTTACTGTCATTAAACCGAGCTCCACGTATTTTGAATACCCCCACAGAAGATATCCCATATGTTAACCGGTGAACGCCAGCCATGAAATGACCCATATCTTACCGATCCATCTTTTCCCGAAAGTCTGCTTACGTGTTTAGTAGTACCGCACGATGATAGTGGCACTTATGCTTCTGACGTGCACCCCAACCATCGTTGGCAACTTATATCTTCGCTACTGCCTTCAACAGCAAATCGACTCTCACGTTCCAGTAAGTCAACAGAGACCCTTCTCTCAGTGAAATGATACGCAGTAAACGTTCCCTTCGTCACACGCCCTCTTCCATTCGCAAGATATATTTAACTGCCATAAATCCCTACATTTGAGAATATACCACACCAAACGTTGACAAGTATGAATCTGTTACCTATCTAGTGAAATGGCTACGTGAATCTTATAATATGGGGACTTGTTTCCGCACAAATCGAAATGATAAATCCACCCTTGATCATACTATACAATATACCATTATTGGTAAAAGCGAATTCATGCGGTCATACTAATAAAATTATTATTCAATAAGTCCTTCGGATACTAAATCCATTAAGAAGCTAATCAATGGGACACCCAGTAAAATCGCAGCCGCCTAATAGTTGTTAGTTCCTAACGATTCAAACCTTAAGCTAAACACATGGTGGCCTATACGGATGCTACGACTACTACTCCTTGTTATAGTCTAAACATCAATCCGTCCGCTATGTGTATCCTCGATATAACTCAACAAATCAAATAAATAGTCCTCACAGTATAATAAGATGTCAACTTTGTATTTCATGGTTGTAACCACCTATAGCAGAACTTTCTCTAACTAATTCTAAACGTCGAATGTATGGTACAATACGCGACATCCCCCCCTCCGTACTGAATTCAGAGCTACAATTTCTGAAACCATTCAGAACCCGGCAACCACATACTACGAGTTAAAATACATACCTCAGAGGTTTCATTAAAAATGCCATTTTGTAGCCTAAGTGGTAACGTGTCGTCACTATCCTTACTCTAGTCAGCAGAAACAGTACGTCGCTATCAACCATACTCCTACACGCATGCAGCCTCTAGTCGAGCATAATGCTTATCATCCTATTGCAGAACTACTAATAAGTACACCTCCTCACAACATGCGAGTTCACGCTATTTAATACGTCACTCGATATCCCCATGATCATCGTCACTGGCAACCTCATCAAATGTATAATGCTCAATTCATTTAACACAACACCACTCTCGAAGTATATCACACTGCGTTTACACTACATCCATCTTCATTTCACATACAGTATTTAATCTTTGTTAGTTAATTACCATATAAGCCTCGCAAATAACGATACCTCGTAACGTCTACTGCTGCTACACTTACTCACAATATCCAATCTCAGCCTCACACACGCTCCTCAGCCCTCCATTTCACGACCACTTTCAGCTACACACGGCAAAACTCAAGTATTACATCTCGAAAAATCATGATGTCAATAGACCTTACTGTATACTTTAAAATTCAAAATATCCTCCTAATCTTTCATATGCTCGTCATCTTGAATAATCTATCATCAATTAGCATTATAAACTATGGTATGAATGAGATCTCTATACTGCCATATAGTTCAGAGTCCTAAATCAATTTCTCCATAATTATTCATCCTGCGCTCACTCGACCTTTATGTCAGCCCTATCACTAGAAAACTAGATAGCGACTCCACTACGAAGAGATCAGCACAGAAGCCCTTTACCAATCCTTGTTTCTCATCACATCGAGGACGCACCATCATCATCCGAACACTAATCCGCTATAGAGATATACTGTACAAGACAACAGTATCACCTACGCGAACACCATAAGACTGTCAAACACAGAGTGCAAACACCCACCTCACTTTATTAACTCTAAAGATCGATTATATCACCACATAATCACTTCGCATAAAAAGAGTATTTTACAACTACATACTTACATATCTCGCATTTCTCGTACACTCAATGATTTCTGCGCAAGCTTCATGATTTATGCGTATAGAGCGCCTACCAGACCAGAACTTCTTTCTGCCAACACTGCAAGAATAGTCTTCATATCACCTCAATATAAAACAGCCCTGATACCATCCTTCGAAGACTTATTTTCACTGAATTTCGAACTTCTGTAGGCGTAATTCTTACACAGAATAGCAAACTTTCTATAATACGACGTCTCTTCAGATTATCCTGACTCGATGTATATACCGCTTATCTTATAACTATATTTCTGTTTGAGAATACACACTCCATTTTTCAACCAATTTCAGAAAGCATTTAATAGAAAAGAATTAAAAAATTTATTCATAAGAAAAAAAATATATTGTAAACAATAATTATTGTAGTACTAATATACTTCTAAATACCCGAAATTACAAATATATATATATTATAAATATATATTATATAAATTAATATATATTATATATATATATAAATTAATAATATATATTAATCATATATAATATATATAATAATATATAAAACGACTAATTACTACAACTCAATATTATCAATATAATCATATCCTATCGACTAGTAATACTATACTTACTACTTATGTATCCTATAACTACTATTATATTAATAGATATATAATATAATACCTAATATAACTTATCATAACACCTCACTATACGTCACTACATAAATAACTACACCACTATAATACATATCAATAAAAACACATAGAGTATAAATATATTTTACTACATCTCACTGCAATATTTTATCATGTGCAATGAATGTAATATAATGATGAATCTATATTTTCATAACATATATTCCCATGCATCATGTATCTAAAGTGTCTAGCTACTACTCATCACACTAAATCTAGCAACTATATTACTATCTCATAGTATAGTATATATAAAATACATAATATATAATATAAACTACCTATACCTTCAATATATATATATAATACTTATTAATATATATATACTGAAGTTAAATTAAAATCTATCACAGTTTAAAGAGCTAACCAAACTATACCTAGTCTATCTCTCACTATAATTTTGACTTATCAAGTAAAGGATCAAACATTCCAAATGAAATGAAATCATACAGGATAGTGTTCCAGCAACCCTACGACCATTTAAGGTCTTGAGCAGGGCAGTGAAATTCAAGACCAAAAAACGCAAAACGAGAACAGACCAAAAGAATGTAGAGTATAATATATAATATACGAAAACAAAACACAAGGTTTGCAAGACATATAAACAACTAAAACAACAAGATCGATGAGCATGGCTGACGAAAATTATTATGCGTACAAATTTCAAACAAAATTAATTTATATATTAAATTACTACAAGTAAAGAGTATATATCATTTGAGCAATATCTTAAGTGTACATGAACATCAAACATAATCTACTTAGCATATATTAATATTTTTTAAAGTGAAGTTTATAAAAATATCCATAACTTAATTCAAGTCTTAGCACGAGGTAGAGATTGCCACATATGTATATATATACATCTATATCCACATACTAGTATACCCATCCAAATGACGCTTATATAGGATTTAAGGTGTATCCCAGCAGGTTCTCGCCTTACCTAGGATATGGTAATAATACATTACCATACCCAATCCCTTTCCCTGAGTCGTAAATATACACCTAATCGGCGCGATATTATAAAATCACAGTCAACGATAAAAGATAATCATACATAATAATGATAATAACTACCTATATATATATACCATAATAATGATAAACAATATAATTACTTAATATAATACTTATATATATACTATATATATACGACAACCCTAATAACCTAAATGTATATGTTAACAAGTACATAATATATTCTGTAAAACTGCAAAATTTTGTTAACAAATATATCAGTGTGATGATAGATCACCATAGATGCACTTATTCTACGCATACTGTCTAATATATCATATATATACTATATGATACTGTAAGTAACTTCAGTAACTCCACATACACTCACTCGTGCAATTACACATTTCCTAAAATATATATAACGATTCTATATAAACTACCATTATACTCTTACCTTAAACTCATAACATTATATATAATCTAATCATTACATAATTTCTTACCCCGTTAATCATAATCTACGTAGAATACTCCAGTAGATAAGTGTTTATACCTCGCTAACTACTCACTATGAACCAAAAGACTCATCAATCTTTGATAAACACCTAAAGAACGCTACGTACGGACTTTCGAAAAGAAGAAGTACGCTAACGTGCATTGACTCTATTATCGCTCGTATCGGTCATATATAAATGATAACAGGTTCATTTCTGAACTGAAAAGATTTTTTGCCTCTCATCTAAATTTAATTTTATAGTCCGAAGTATAATAAAATTTTTATATATCTAATATAGCCTATGGCTAAAAATGTTAATAATTTTGTAAATAGCCTCATATTAATTATAGTCAATGTAATTGAAATATAATTATAAATAGTTATAACAATGACATGCCTGCTCAGATAAATCAGCTCATACATACGCCGTAGTTTTCACAGACGAGTTGCCTCACTAACGCATCACCTATCCATAGTCGGCGCCACGTCATTTCCTTTTGGTCAACTCTTTATACAGACAGTTTATCATAATGATTATAACAAAATATATATCATGTATATATTGAAAGAGTTAGTGAAAATATATGGTATAAAAATCAAAATAATCATAATATCATATAGGCCTACCTACACTGTCACTGAATTACTGCCAATAAATTACATAAACTATTTTTTACATGCTAAACAAATCATAAACCTAGCGTACGATCAACTTGTTAACTTTTGTAAATGAACAAATATATAGTAATGACTAAACTTATTATGCTAACACCTAACATCCAGCGACTATTTTTCTTGAAAAAAGTGTTTAATGTAAATATAATAATTAAATATATATAATATAATATACTACTTACTATATTATAATATTAATAGTGATACTACATAATGTCCTCACGTAACTCAACGCAGAGTCGTATCTTAATACAACCACACTCTAACGCAGCTTATAGCTTATTCCCAGTCAGTCCACTCCCTCCGCTTATAAAATTATACTACTGTATATCACGTAAACAAATCCCTTCTAAAATTATATGCCCCATAAATATAATATACTACAATAGTATAATATTAATATATTATATAATAATAATATATATATAATATATATATCATATAATATATATATATATATATCAAATATATATACGTATAATATAATAATATTATACCTTACTATATATATATTATCATAATAATTATGACTATATCATAAATATATATATATATATACTATAATATTAATATATATATATACATAACCACCTCTATATAACTACGCGCCCCATCTTTATCAATACTATATAATATATATACTTACATTATAATATAATATAACTCAATATCACACCCTATATAGCTGAATCGAGCTCAACTATCTATACATTATCTACTAAACCATATATATCACTGACGATCACAATCAACTATAATTCTATAACTCATATCACACCTCAGTCCTGAACCTACTTTAATCATTAACCACAATTCATTCAGCTAATTAATATCCTCACCAGCACTACAATCAATAAAGACGCTCTATCAACTTATCATTCAGTATTCGGCTGTTTTCTCAGACTAATATAGTTCGACACTTTGATTACCTTTCGCATACGTATTAACCTAAATAACATACATAATAATTTTGCATTCGCACCCGGACACTCGAATCGCTGAATACGCCACAAATGATTTTCTTAGATAAGTATACGTATTAGTAAAAATAATTTATAGGCTAACTTATATTAAATAAGGTAGACAAAATATTTTATAATATAAGATAGTACTTGCCTACAATGACATCTACCGTTATACTATCCTCAACCTAGTATAGACTATAACCTTGATAGATTTTTCGATAATGCAGATACAACAACATAATGACTATTCAACTTTTGTTTTCTTAAGATATAAGCAATTTCTCATGTGAACAAATTACTCAGAATTTGACAATCACCTTTTCTGAGAGCTCGCAATGTATTGAAAATTGTAAATTATAGGAAGGTTGTGCTGAGAAAAAAACTTTTCTGCCTTTTCTTTTGACCGAGTCTGTTTCTCGTTTTATCATTAGCCCAGCATTGCTAAATACTCTCTCCTTTGGAACACTAGTTGGAGGGACAAAGGCCAAATATTTTCCTTCACTACCTCTTTTTTCAAAACATTTTACTTCTTTTCCGATATTTGCGATTATCTTTCCACTCCGCCTTTCATCTGAAAGTTTTCAATCATGTTGCCACTACATCTTTTGGATCGGTGTTTCTTTCATTGCTACTGGACTGTAGGATGTTCTTCCCAGTTGAATTCTGTATTGATTTACTTTGTAGAAATGTTGGTCTGGGAGGTTTCGTTTATTTTCCTTTTAATGGAGGTGGCGAATTAATAGACTTATTCGGATTGAAGTTTTTCAAATGCAACACAAGGTGACGATTTAACTTGCTTCTAATATGTGTTACAAAAAAAAACTGACTTTATAACGGGATCTAAGTAAGTTCAATAGTATGAAGTCATTAATTTCCACAGAACTAAGCGTTTTTCTTAGCTCAAGTTTTATGACATCTTTCATTCTTTTTAAACCGTCTCATTTTCATTTGAAATATGGTACAAAATTCTTCCTTAGCGTTGAGATTAATGTGGTATTACCATCGGAGACAGAAAGTGTAGAGGCGCGCGATTTTTTTGGCATCAATAAACTCATGTGCTTCTGTTGACTCAAATTATTATGACGACGTTCATTGATGTAGATAAATCGATCCCATCATTACACAGTTGCTCGGAGTCCCATGTAGCTCTCATTTGAAATTTGCGTTGTGATTCATCTTAAGTATTTTTATTATAAAATTTCTTATTATCAAATCGCGACAATAAATATCCCCGCGCAACATCCGCAGAGAAAAGCGCGGATTGGCGATTGCGGGATGCGGATCTTAATTAATGTGCGGATGCTCCGTTGATGCGTGTTACCTGCCATCACTAATATATATACTATATATATATACATATATAATATTATATATATATATATATATAATATATAATATATAATATATTATATTAGGTTATATTTGGTTATAAAGTTATCGGTACGTATCGGGTATCGGCAAAAATTTGGTATCGGTATCGGTTATAGATAGTATATGTATCGGTATCGGTATCGGCCTCAAATTTTGGTATCGGGCAACACCTAATATATATATATATATATATATATATATAATATATATATATATATATATATATATATATATATATATAATATATATATATATATTATATTATATATATATAGTATATATATTATTATATATATATATATTATATAATATATATATATATATAGTATATTTATATATATATATATATATATATATTATATATATATATATATATATTATATATATATATTTATATATAATTATTATATTATAATAGATATTATATATATATATATATATTATTATATATATATATATATATATATATTAAGCTAAAGGCAAATAAATAATTTGCTTTTACATTGTTCAAATTTAAAGAGTTTTATTTATATTAAAAAATTCTTCCAACTTGATCTCTGAACAAACAAAAAATTGATGATAGGTTCCCTTCATTTAAATTGTGCCAGCTTATTGATGAACACACAGTCATCTATTGGGTTTTTTCTCCCTATAGGAAAATTGAAAAAAAAAAAAAGTATATTTTGAGCCTTTTTTCTGTAAGGAAATATTTTTTTAGGAGTTTCACTCTTTGACTGAGGGTAAATGCTTTTAAAATCCCCCTTAACAACCCAATGTTGACTGTACAGTTCAAATTTATTTGCAAATTTCGTAAAATCTTTAATAGATATCGATGGAATGAGTGACTTAACAAAGATTAGTAAGTAATTGGTTTAAAAAAAATCTTTGTATAGACAATAAATTGTAATTAGCTAATTGTACTCGGATTTTTAAAATACATTTATACGGAGTTGCATTCTCAGTTCTTCATTAACAGAAAGCAGAAAATTCTGTTGTAACTTTCAAAAAATGTTTTCCATGATGTTTGATTGAAAAATCTTGTTCAAATACTGTTTCCAATTATGATTAAAAAGCCAGTGCTTGTCACTACATTATGGAAACTGCAATTTGTAGTACATAATGAAATGTATACATGTTGATAAAGTTCAAATCATAAATAAACTTCTAACAATTTGCTTTTGATTGCAGACTTCAAAAGATTTGAGTTTTTTTGAGGAAGGTTTAATATCTTCATCCATTTCAAACTCCTCTAAAGCTTTCATACAAATGCTTTAAAAAATTTTCTAGATCGTAACCAATCTATCGTCTTTTCTACCAACCTTTTCATATACTAGTGAGTTTTGTCCACTTTGTTTCTGGGAAAATCTTTCCTACTTTTTTTTCTTTTAAAATAGTAGTCTGCCATTTCAATCTCAAATAGTACCTAGTTACATTCGCTGGCTATAAATTTGCTATTCTGTTAAACAATAAACGCCAACAGCAGCAATGAGCATATAACGCCGCTGGATATTTTCAACAGCTTAAACACCTCTTAAACATTTCTCCACTGATTCTACACCATCATATCGTTGACCAATTAAAAGTCACTATTTATTTCAGCGTTCGTAGTATTTCCTCCGCTAGAGATTAGGAAATAGAAACAACAAGAAGCCATCTATGAGTCTATCGAGTCGTATGCAGCCAACCAAATATTATCAAACACATGTTATGCAACCGCACAACCAACACCGCACCCTAAGGCTTGTCAATATCCTAAAAAAAGGCCAATATAACGTACCTATACGCCAACTACTACCAAAAGCAAAAACTATAACTAAGGTACATGCTAACCATGCTACAAGCTTTAATAGCTTATTGTCACCAAGGTAGTTACAACATGCAGTTTTACCTTAATAACTAACTAAAAGCCCGCCAATTTGTCTTAGTCAAAATATACTCTATGATGCCCAAGCCATCCATATACGGTACCATCCAATTCTTTCTTAAATATTCCAAGTGAGTCAAACTCAACAAAACCTCCTGTGGCAAAACCATTTCAAAAAATTAACAACTAAGTTATTGAAGATAGCGTTTATTTTCTCACATTAGATTACTATGTTCTTCATAATTTTTCTTAGTTTTGTCCCCTGGCGTCTTCCCCTCCCGTGGTACACTTATAACAAGGGATATACCAAGTTGAAATTTTCAAATTCCCTGTGCTTTCCCTGTTTTTCCTGTTCCAAAAATTTTTCCCTGGTTCTAAAAAAATTGATTAAAAAACAATCATTTTATCTTTGTTATCCAATAAGGAAAGATGAAAAAAATGATAAACCCTCCAGAGCCCACCCCTCTAAACCATTCCCAGTAAACCATCTGGGCCAGCTAACAATGTTAGTGGATCGACCTCGTTCCCAATTTGACATTTTACAAGTGAAATTTTTTTTAAATCTAAACTCGCAGAGTTCCCAAATTATTTATATAGCCTAAAGTTATGAACACAATCAATATAATTTTTTTTATCAATATTACGTATCTGCTGCTTTTCTTTCTTTTTTTCCCTTCTTTTACTTTATTCAAATAAAATCACAAAAAACAACATTGGAAACATTAAGTAACATTTGCACATTTTCTTTCCTCTAAAATAAAATAAAAATATTTTCCTTTTTCTCTAAAACAAATAACAAAATTATTTAATATCTAAACTTTATAATAAATAAAATTAATCTTTTAAAAAAAAAAACGTTTATGACTGTTTAAGAAAAGCTATTTTCTAAAATATGTTGTTTTTCGGTCTCTTTGACAATATCTCTAACTTTTCAGCCCTCTTTAATTCAGCTCGCTAATTCCTTTTTGTTCGGCAGCGCGGTCTCCAGCATTTTCTGTCTTCTATTGGCACATAGGTTTTTTCTTTTGATATTATTTTTATTTTATAATAAAAGTTAATTTATTTTTTTAATAAAAACTAACATGAAAAAAAAGCAAAAAAAGACGAATTTGCAAAAAAAAAAAAGCTAAACAGTTTTATGAACATTCAAAAAATGTATAGTAAAAAAACATACAAAATAATCAACCCCTCCATAAGGTTAAATTTTTCACTTTCATATCAATAAGATCAAAATAATTACTCTTCACGCAAATATTCTTGGAGACACATGTTTTGTTTGTCGAGAAAACCTCTCATCTAGCAGAAGCATTTCCACAAATAGAAATTGATGAAAGAATCTCGAAGATGTATTACAAGATAATTTTTGATATTCTTATAATATGGAAAATAAATAATGTTACACAATATAATAACAATGTATTTACAAAGAAAAAAGATTATAGAATACGAGAAGTACTATACTTACCTTCAAATCCAAATACCCTTCGACAAAAATAAAAGAAATCAAACTCTAAAAAAAAGGACAAATAAGGAAAATATAGATAATTCAAAAGTTACAATAATCCTACTTTGATATATATACTCAGCGATCAGGAACCATTCAATTCGTCTGATATCAATGAATTTCAAAACAATATTAATTCAGAGTTATCCTCCGCTCCCTGCCGCCTTTTACCTTTCTCTGGTTGATCATAAACAACTTATTGCCTTTGTGATGGTAATATTTAAGATGATTCTCTTTAATTCAATTCTCTTTAAAATATAAATAAAGAAGAAAATTAGTTCGAATAAAGAGTTCTTTGCAAAGAAATTACATAACGTTTACATTATATACAATCAAAAATTAGTTTGCCTTAATATTTCTAATGATAGTATTTTAAATTATACTATAGTGCTAATAGTACGCTACCTTTGATTTATTCAGAAGGTTTTTTTTTTATTATTCGAGTCCCTCCTGTACCAGCACATACCAAATATTTTAGCATTTTTCTATTAGTATTATGATTGGATGGAGATCTTTTAAAATTAAAAAAATGAAGATATTCTTGTGCTCTTTACTTTCCTACTCCTCCTTCTTCAAAGACAAAACACCTTTTTAACAATCCCTAAGGAAGCCAGAATTGAAAGCTTAACATATAGATCATCCCTTTTTAATAAAAACGGAAAATATTTGAAAGTTCAATATGTGCAATTTCCACGATAACTTCATTATTAAATATAGGGAGATTTTGTTTAAAGACTAATAATAGATGCTCATTAACATAAAAACCTAAGAATATAAATTGAGATAATTTTATATATTCCCTGTAGTATTTCCAACTTGTATTTCCCTAAGCACACTTATTACATTTTCCCATGGTGTTTCCAAACTTGATAATTTCCCTATGATAATTTTTACCCCTGATGGAATTATTACACCCATGTATAGAAAGATTCTTTTCTGGATATCAAAATTTATTATAAAAACCAAAATATATGTAAAATGAATTTTGAATTAGACTTGTATTCATCGTCCTCTCTAAGGAAATCGCAACTTTTGACAAGAAATAATTAACTAACTCCTCATGCCATACTCCTCAAAGGCCCTATACCCTCAAATCCAGAGAAATCATCCTTGTTGCTCTACTTTGTACTCTCTAAATTCAGTTATTCCTAACCAAACTATAAAAAAAAGTGAACTAATCTTTAACAGGTGTTAAATGCCTTGTCCATCTACTTAGATAACAAGATTTATAATGAAATTTCTAACATTCTTGACTGACATTATTTTAGAATTAGATATAGTTTAGATATTACTTAAAATGACATGAAGTAAATAAAAAAATTTCACAAAAATGAAATGTCGAGGATACAACAACCCTTAAAGAAACACCATTATGCCATATTTGGGAATGTAAATATAGAGCTTATATTTATATATGAAAAAAAAAAAAAAAATAAAAAAAAAAAAAAAAAATCTCGAAAAAATAGACACTGTAGCGAGAAAATCCAAATTACATATTTAGAATCAGTATATAAAAAGCCTATTACAAAAATATACACAAAAAATTACAAAAAAATTAAAAAACTATTAGGAGGTGCTCGAGAAACACGACGGGCGACAGAGGGGAGACGGTCCAATACCCGTAGAGGAGGCGACGGAGGAGCCCCGCGACACCCAAATACCTAAAGAGCGGGGGTTCCGAGACCCTCCCCGGAGGTCAAAATAAACGAAAAAATTAAAATTAAAAAAATTTATAAAATAAAATTCTTGAATATTTAGAAAATATATAACTAAAAAAAACTTTATAAAGAAAAGAAATTGAGTCCATTTAATTAAATCGTAATTCAATATTAAAAAAGAATAAGAAATATTTCTTTAATTTTTGTGTTTTTTTCTTTTTAAAGTTATAATTATTTAGAAGAGAAAATTTTTTGTTGTATTTTATTTTCAATTGAAATAGTTATTCTTTCACTCAGTCTTTCGAGTTATTCTTCAAAATGTACTGGTTAAAATTCTTTTTTGAGATCCCGACTCTCATTGTCATCTGCGATTTTACCAATATGTTTATCTTGGATATTTTCCTTTTAGCGTTTAGTTATTTTACATAACATAATAAAAATCAATCACCTAAAATAATAGAGATTGAAACTGACGGTATTCTTTATTCCTATGTCGTTTTTAAAACGTTTCCATACCCCAGTTTCCCTTTATAACAGTTACTTATATTTTGATCATGTTCTGGTCACAATTTCTTTAAATTTTATTTTAGTGTTTTTTTATTATTATTTTATTCTGAATTATTGAATTATTTAGAGAAAAAATTAATAAAATATTTTAATTCTGAATAACAAACCTGAAATATTATCGATAAAACCGATAGAAGATTAATTATCATTTATCTATTATATTAACTTATTTCTAAATAATTTTCTGTATATCTCAACGGAGGTCGTGTTAATTATAAAACTATAATTATACTTAGTGATGTCGATCCGCGTTTTTATCTACTCAATAATATTTTTTTATTCCTAATATATAATAATAATAAATAAAAAAATTAAAATATAATATAATTAATAATAATAATATAATTAAATAAAAATATAATATAATCTATTTTATAATATTATATTATTATAAATAATAATATATATAATAAAATATAATATAAAAAAAAAATAAAGTATTATTATATATATATATATATTATATATTTTTTATTATTTTCTCATAATATTAGATAAGTATATATACTTTTATTTAATTTTATATTATTATTTTATAATTATATTTAAATTAATATAAATATTATATAATTTATATATATATATATGCCAGCGTTTAGATTGTCCGTCATATGTATCTTAAAAACTACTAATGCTACACTCAGTAAAATCGGAATACATTTGGTTCCTGTGATATATGCTAGGTCCAATTTTTTTTCAGATGCGGAAAATAGTAAAATCTACAAATCTTTCAGAATATATGACATCAGATACTGTATTCATGTTTTGAGAATACCTGAGAGTCAATAACTTTCACATAAGAAGAATAGTATAAAAAAAAAAAGTACTAATAACATATATAATATCCAATACCTATTAAATTTATGAATAACCAACCAATAATTAAAATGTTAATATATGTAGTGTATAGATAATCTTTACACCAATTGGGGTTATAATAAATAGTTAATATGCGAGATACCTTAGGGCCTATTCTAGAGACCTTTTTTTATTGGTTTCTCTGTTTTAAAAAGACCCGAACTCCTCTATACTATAAAAGGTATTTATTTTTTTTGTGTTGTGGGAACGGATACCATTTTTGGAATTAACAGGAAGGAGACAAAACACTAGGGTAGACATCGAAGAGCCAACGGGAGAAACAATAGAGGGGGGACGTTTTTCCAATTAACCCAAAAAAAAAACGAATAGGGGAGGGAGCGGAAGAGGAAACCCCCCAGCGAACACCCAGACATTACCAAGAAGCGGGGGATTCCGGAGAACCCTTCCCGGAGGAAGAGGGGGGAATTAGATACCTACACCAACCGTAAGTTCCCACGTAAAGGACCGAAGAAGACCCCGACTCCTGCCATCGGATTCGTAAAATAAATTACCCTTGGGTATATCTTTAGTTAAAAAAAAAAAAGCCAAAAATTTTTTTTTAATGTCTAGTCTATTAAATATATAATAAACGAAAGAAAACTCAATAAAAAGGTCTTCTAAAAAATTAAAAAAAAAAAGAGCCTAGAAAATAAATTTAATCAATATTAAATATAAATTATTATGTAATTAATTTAATTTTCTTTTATTTATTTTACATTTTCCTATTTTTTGAAATTTTACCAGGATTCCCAAAAAATGTATTCATCGCGGGTTTTCGCTGTATGCTATTGTTAGATTTTTTGAGATTTTTTTTTTTACACTAAAATTTGGAACCACGCATTCCACCAATAATCATCAGGCAGTATTTAAGCATTGTTTATAGTTTTAATTAACCCCAGATTCATATAAATGACAAAGAACAAATCTAAACGAACTGAAATATATATTATATAGTATTTATATATATATATAATATATATAGTTAGTGTATATATAATATATATATATTTATATATTATAATATATATATATATACTAATAATATATATATATATATAATAATATTATATAAAACCGCTCCCATCAATGCTCATTACCAAACAGAGGCTGGGTCTTTTCTCTGGTTTAAACAAACTCTTTATCCGCGTTTTGCCCCCTCCAAAAAGATATGTTGTAAGTATCAAACACTCCTAACTCTTCGTCAATCCTCAAACCCATTTTAACCCAATCCCTCTCCTGCCACTAAAAAAAATAATATAGCTCAAAAATTTACCCATGCAACAAATAAACACTATTCAAATAATAAAAGCTTCAATACTAGACCCATACGTTTTTAATTGAAAACATTCCCGATTACTAATTCGATAGCAAAAAACACTAACAATTACACCCTCAACCTTCTTACCCCTCCACCCTCACAATTCCTTTAAAACTCACGCAAACTCAAACCCCTTCCCCCCAACGCCACACACACCATACATATATCAGCAAACCTACTCTCGTTGCTATCTTTGAAAAGACTATTATCCCTCTATGACACATGACCCCTAACCCCATTTATATATACTAGTATATATAATTATACTATACTAATATATATATATTACTAGTTAGTATATTATATATATATATAAAATATTATTATATTATTTATATATATATATATATTTATATATATTACTATGTATAGTTATTATAAGTATATATATTTATATATATATATATAAAATTATATATTTATTATATATTATATATACGAAGGATGATCATTCATTTCTTAAAAACATTTCAAATATCAATGTACACAGGTAAGAGATGTGTCATCGAGTAGCCGAAGAATGGTAACGGACCTAATGTGGCCATATATATCTTCTCAGGTCTGCCCTCTAGCCCGCTTCCTTATAACATTATGACCGAACCATTTTAGAATAAAAATAATTCAATATTTGTTTTCATTTACCATGCTGCTCCTCTGCTCTTCTCTTAGTTTATGATTCAGGTAAATATTTCACAGCTCCTTAATTTATTTTTCCGTGTACATTTTCTCTTAATATATTTTATTAATTACGAAGAATAAATTAGTATTAATTATCATCCTTACCACCAAAAATTATATCTCGTCTTCTCTATTTACTCTCTTTCTCTCTCTCTCTCAATCTCTCATCTCAATCTCTCTACATCTTTCTCTTCTTTTTACTCACTCAGCATAATCTAACATTCGCATTACTCTCACCCTCTGTCTCTCCTTATCTCCCTCTCTCTCTTCTACTCTTCGTCTCCCATCCATCGGATACTCTGCGTAAAAAAACTACCCCACCTACTTACTAAAAAGTACCGCCTCACCCTTTGCACCCCCTAAATACTTTACTACCACACAAATTATCATTTCCACAAGTTACCTTTTTTTTTTTTACTTATAAAAGAAGAAGAAAGATTAATAGGAAGAAGTAGAAGAAACTTTTTGTATCCTACGCAAAAATGTAATTATAAAAACCTAAAAAAAATAAATAATTCCATTCACATTTATTTAATTGGCAACTTCACAACATGACATCCCTACAAATAACCTCTCTCTCATACTTTTCTTAGTCTAACTGTTTTTATATGCAGCTTTTAAAAATGTTTGAGAAATTTAAAAATTAAAAAGGAAAAAAATAAAAATAAAATCCCTCTCTTATAAATTATTCGACTATAGAAACTCCCTTCCTCATAGAAATGATTCACTACCATCTAATACGCAGACCTGCCAATCAAATACAAAAAATAAATTATAAACTATATAATTAAGTAATTTATTTAAATAACCGTTTTCACCACCCAACTACCTTTAAACTTCACTATACAAACAAAGCTTTAAAATTTTTCTTTTCAAAATAAATAAAATAAAATAAATATAACTATAAATAAAAATAAAAATAATTGTAAAAGTGGTGTCCATGTAAAACCCAAATGATTTTGGAGCATGAGTCTAGATTAGATTAATATGAAGGAATTATAAAAAAAAATAATAAAGAACAAAGTGGTGAATTAGGCGCGATGAGAAGAATGTGCGTTATACAGAACGAAGATGATTTTATAATCTGGGGGGCAGAGTAGGGGGTGCATTTTAGAAAATGATAATACTCCCTTGACCCAGGTAAATTAATCTTGTTTAAAATGTAGTTTTGTGGAAGTAGATATAAGAAAGAGTGCACAACCTGAAAACCTAGTTTTACTATATTTATTTCTCTCCTATGCGTGTTTAGATGTCTTCATTTATATACTCAAATTTAATTAATCTAATTTGATATATATATATATATATTATAGTACATAATATATATTATATTTCATATATTATTTAAGAAATTTTAATATATTATATGAAATAATATATATAATAATTTATATCACAAATATAATTTTTCGTAAATTTTGAAATTTATATTAAGTTAAGTATATTTCATATGTGATATAATGTAATCCTAAATTCCAATAAAAGCAGATATAATTAAAGTGTGATTGAAATTATTATAATATTTATAAATCATTCATATGTGGTGTAAGTCTTTTAT
>JABUQX010132751.1:57500-63761 GCA_015478945.1 Trachelipus rathkii | reverse complement strand
ATATATATATATATTTATATAATATATAATATATATATATATATATATAGAATAATAAGATTAATTAAGATCTAAATAATAAATTGCGATTATGCAAAATTTAAAAAAACTAATAAATATATATATATAATATATATATATATATATATATATAATATATTAGATATATAATATATATATATATATATATAATATAATATATATATATATATATATATATATATATAAATATATATGTATTATATTATATATATATAATATATATTATATAGTATATATATATATAATATATATATATATATATATATATATATATATATATATAAATATATACTATATATATAATAGTTGTGCAGCATCCGGACCACGACCACCCTTTTCGATATGAAGGAATAGAGTTATAGGTCTGAAACTTGGAATATAATGTATATATGGATAAGCTTCGAATCCGTGTAAATTTCAAGCTGTAGGATGTATATAATGGGTGGTCACCCCGAGGGTGACGCCGATATTGCGCTTTACGCTTTTGCTTTGATCTGCGTGGTGTGAGTGTAGGGCCTAACGAGAGCTTAGATTCGAGGTGATGACGTAATCTCGGCGCAGCCGAGATTACGTCAGCGCGCGAGAAGCCGGTGCCGCGCGCACACACAACACACACACACACATTATTATATTATTAGGTAAGAAGTGTTTCCGTAGGAAACACTTCTGAGTTGTTTTTTTAAAACCCCTTCTACGTATCCTTCGTCACCTTCTACATCTCCTCCGTCAGCGTCTTGCATTGCGTTCGAATCCAATTTCGGTTCGTCTCCTTTAGAGACTTTTTGTGTCTGTCTGTGGTTTACCCCCTAGTCTTCTACAGTCGCAGGAGCTCCGGGTCCGCAGCACCGTCTCAGCCTCCGGTTCCGGG
The DNA here is from genome assembly GCA_015478945.1 of Trachelipus rathkii. Classification (NCBI taxonomy): domain Eukaryota; kingdom Metazoa; phylum Arthropoda; class Malacostraca; order Isopoda; family Trachelipodidae; genus Trachelipus; species Trachelipus rathkii. The sequence goes on along the minus strand of JABUQX010132751.1, from coordinate 62,851 downwards.
CCGCGATTCCGGTTGCGGTTCCGTCTCCGGGTCCGGAATCATCGCACCACGCAGGGTCGGTAGATAATATGCTGCGGCCGCGTGCACATACACATACACATTATTATTATTATTAGTATTATTATTATTATTACGTCGAAGATCGAATCTGAAGGAAATCGAATCTGAGTCGAAAAATGATCCCTGTAAAGGGATCGTTTTTACGCACTCCGACTCTGTATTTCGCCGCGGTTGCTTCTTCGCCCGGTTCTGAATCCGATAATATCTATATGGGTTAGGGTTATCGTATCTGGTTTAAAATTTGGAGGGGTGTTAGAGGGGGAGGTAACCTCGTCGTAGACGATGTTACATCCCCTGGGTCCCCGAAGGGGACCCCACCCCACTTAAAAAATTCGAAGTTTTGTAATTGGTTGAAATTTGGTGAGAGGAATCAGAGTTGAATTTCTAGAAATACCTGATATGTGAATCTGATGAGTTGCTCCGGCACCGTGCTTGCACCACTGCGGGTGCCGAGTTAATAAAACATTCGTATAACACAATGTTGGTTGTCCTGTATAAGGGTTATCGAGGTCGTTAGAGTTCGAATATAAATGCGTTTTATAAGTTCCGTATAGGATGTCGAGGACCCCCCATTAGGGGATCCCGACTGAAAAAAAGAGCACAGATTGCAAAAAACAAAGGAGGATAAGAAGGAGGAAAGATGAATGAGGGAGGGAAAGAATGGAGGAAAGTGGAAGAAGAATTAAGAAGCGAGGAGTAGTTAGTTGACAGATGCACCGGGTGCTGGCTCCCGGTGCCGGTCCGTCATTTATTAAATATTTGTGTAATATGCAATGTTGGTGTCCTTACATATGTTATTGGGTCTGTATATTTCGAAAAAAAATGGTTTCAGAACCATCAAGAAATAAAAAAAAATAAAAATAAATAAATAAATATAAAATTTCTTATCTTTTTATGTTTATAACTTACAAATTTACGTTTTTACATACCCTAAAGCAGTAAATCACTAAATCAAACCCCCATCCACCCCCCCCCCCCCCACCCCCCCGCCCACCCCCCGGTCTACTTGCATCTAATTGATAAAGGTCACATTTGAGTATCATTTGAATAACATAACATAAATCAAGTTCTTATACAAAGATCAATCAATATTTTATGCTGACGTAACAAAGTTTTCACAGTAATAAAGCTTACTTAGCATCATCTGAACTATGAATATAACCCACAACGAGAAACTTAGCCCATCTTAAACAAGAATAAATGGTTAACATTAACAAAGGACCACACTTAACACCAGTAAAGTAACTAACATCAATCCAAAAACGTAACTTATTCCACACTTTGTCAAGATGTCTCTAATATAAACAAATTAATTTTACATTAACATGGTAATATTTAACAAAAAATTTACTATAACATTGTGTAATTATCATACAGACCAGCGAAAGTATGCCTACATAACAACAACCAGACGAATAAACAGCCATCATCATCAATGTAGTCAATAAATCGAACATAAGCGGGAAGTAAAACAAGTTTTCGTATTTTATAACATATAATTTTCATTGAAAAAGCGTTATATAAATACATAAAAACATATAAATACATAAAAATATAAGTTTATTTTAAATATATTAATTCATCTGATCAGCGAACATAGGATTCAAGTTGGGTACGTTCTATATATCTCTCTAAAGATTCAACATCCTTTAAAAGGATGTAAGTATAAATGCCTTCAGCAACACTAAACCATTTCTCGGTATATTTGATTCAGCAGCACTCATTCTCTCATACAAGAGAGAAGTAAACTTATCCAGGCTGATAGTTATTAATGCACTCCTGTACACTGTATTATACGGGAAACCACATGTTTCGGTGTAAATATCATAGATTACACCATGTGCTATATGTATTATGTCCTCAAGTATGTCAACATCGTTAAGGTGCGATGTTAATTCGTTTTTTATTTTAAGCAATGCTGAAAAAATATCAGATGTTCGAACTGTGAAACCTATACAAGTGTACGCATGAAGGTCTCACAATCGAGGGTTTCCAATTAGTTGCGAACATCAAGGTTTTAATACCGTCACATTGATCGAAGAAGCAGCGCTAATTCTATTATGACCCTCTCAACCACTTCACCTCTGAAAGATATTCACTACTCGTCGAACCATTGGATAACATACCCTTATCCTCTAGCCATGCAGCAGCGATATCGATAATCTTGATGAATCCATCAGCACAAACGAATAAAGGTCTATTATTTGACCCTTTGGCAGAAATACAAGCAACGTAACGACTGCCATTTGGTTTACGATTAAATATAAATGACACATCATTGGGAATAACGAAGCTCCTCGTGAAGATATCAACAACAGACGTAGAGATGCGGGGAGATGACATCGTTCCAGTACAGCGAAAAAATGTCCACTGAAGGAAATCGTATGCGTAAACACCCCTTTATAGGTAATGAGATTCTTCTTCAACCAATTTCAGAAGGAAAGTAAACAAGATACAAAGGCACGAACGAACCCATATTCATTCCAAAAGGTATATATTCCTCGTTAGACAAACAACAACAACAACAACACGACAACAAACAACAACAACAACAAACGCCGCATACATAGTCAAAAATAAGTTCTTTATATACCAACAAACGAATAACGTAGACATAAAGCAAAATTCTAGGGCAAACCTAACATTACCCAACAAAAACTTAATCTAGGCTCACGGGCATTACCCCTTCGAAGGAAGGGGAAGGCCTCAGCCCTTGCGGGCCTGAGGCCCAGAGGCCGCTTATACCCCTTCGTGGTTGAATCCCCTCTCAGATTCACACCCTTTCAAGGGGCGCATCCCTCCTGGGGTTTTTCTCTCGGAGGTGGTATTGTTGTCGCTTTAGATACTCTGGTTAATGAAACCTGTTTATTCGTAAGTTAGGTACGCTTATGTTAAATATTACAATGACAGGTGAAATTAACACTGATTTGGTAGAGAAATTGATGAGTTGTAAGATATTACTATGTTTACCCTGACGATGATGTGGATAAGAAACATGAGCCTAGGTTTAAGTTTTTTGTGGATAATGTCAGGTTTGTCCGAGAATTTTGCCAATGTCTACGTTTATTCATAGTTCAAATATGTTATACTAGAGACGTGTGACACTTTGATGAAGACAGTGTCAATTCATAGCTCGAGATGCTGGTATCTTCGATAGATTGGTCACTTTGTTAAGGGATTTTTTTAGATAATACGTCTTTACCTGTTACATAAGGGATCAGCCCAAAGGGCTGTGCCCTTACCGCTTACACCCCCCCTTCAGGGTACCCCGAGATGGGTCTTCGTGCCTCTCTCTGGGGTGATCTCCAAGTAGTGCTTACAGTGCTTACAGTGCTAATAATCAAATCGCCTCTGTATGATTGCGCTGTTGCTTATCAAACAGTGGTTGAAATGATATTTTTCTGAAAAGGGGCGGGTCTAAAAATAGGGTAAGGATAAAAAATATTTCATGTTACCTCATAAGCGTTAGGTATTACAAGGAGCACATCCCCTGGGTTTTTCTCTCGGAAGGTTATGTTTGCTTTAGACACTCTTGATTAATGAAAACCGTTTATTCGTAAGTTAGGTACGATGTTAAATATTACTATGACCATGTGAAAATAACACTGATTTGTTAGAGAAATGATGAGTTTTGTAAGATATTACTGTGTTTAACTGACGATTGATGTGTTAGAAACGTGAGTCTAGATTAAGTTTTTGTTGGTTAATGTTAGGTTTGCCTAGAATTTTGCAAATGTCTATGTTTATTCATAGTTCAAATGCATGTTATACTCAAAACGAGTGACACTTTTATGAAGAGTGTCAAATCATAGGTCGAGATGCTGGCGTATCTTGATAGATTCATCCACTTTGTTAAGGATTTGTTAGATTAATACGTCTTTACCTGTTACATAAGGGCTCAGCTCAAAGGGCTGTGCCCTACGGCTTTACACCCTCTCAGGGTTACCCCGAGAAGGGGTCTTCGGCATCTCTCTGGGGTGATCTCAAAGTAGTGCTTACAGTGCTTACAGTGCTATCAAATCGCCTCTGTATGATGCGCTGTTGCTTAATCTAACAGTTTTGAAATGATATTTTCTGAAAGGGGGGCAGGGTCTTACAATGAACTCTGCTCTTCTGAATTCTCTCTCTCTCTCTCTCTCTCTCTCTCTCTCTCTCTCTCTCTCTCTCTCTCTCTCTCTCTCTCTCCTCTCTCTCCTCTCCTCTCCTCTCCTCTCCTCTTACAATGGAGGACTGCTCTTCTGAATCCCCCCCTTAGTCATGTAACAAACCCCCTTAAGGAGAGCGCTTAGAGTTCGTCTACCACTAGTCTCTTTCTTCAAAGTCTAACTCCTTGAATACAAACTTAACCACTTCTAAATGCATCTTATCTTCACCAGTCAGTCTATCATTTACTCGACGTACTCTTTGGACCAATATACCAGCATATATCTTCCCTACAACACTCAATAAACTAATCCCCTATAGTTCCTACACTTCCCCTTATCCCCTTTACCCGTATATAAGGGTATTATTACCACTCTCTTCCAATCCCTCGAAACTATACCCTCCATAAACGCTTTGTTATACAACTTCCAAATCCATTCAATCACCATCTCGCCTCCATTCTTGATCATTTCACCAGTAATTTCATCTATACCCAAAGATTTACCATTCTTTAACTTTCTCGCTCTACCCATTACCTCCTCCATACTAATCACCTTATCCTCAAAATACTTATTTCTTCTTGCACCATCAAACCAACACACACATTCACTATCACCTCTTCATTACTGGCAATGTTATGCAGATTTTCGAAGTGTTCCCTCCACACTCTTCTCACATCCATTTCATCAGTTGCGAAAGCACCATCCCTATTCATTATTCTAAGCAGATTCCCCTTAATTTCATTCTTAACCTTTCGCGCTTCCTTCCAGAAGAGCTTCCTGTTCCCTTGTAAGTCCCCATTCATCCTTCTTCCAAACTGTTCATTTACCTCATTTTTCCTACGTATGCAACTTTTTTAGTCTTCCTTTTTTCCTCCTTATATAATTCCAAACACATTTTTTTTTGAGTTCTTATCATTGGCTTTTAGTACATTCAGACACGCCTCTTTTTAACTCTTAAATGTTTGCATCACCTCTTCATTCCACCACTCGCTGTTAACATTTTTACTTCCTGCTTTATTGCATTCACATACTTCTCTTGCACTACTAACAAACGTTTCCTTCATTTGCGTCCAGATTTGTTCAGTTTCATCTTGTTCACATTCAACTGATTTATTTTCCAAGCGCTCTTAAATACTCTTCCTTATT
>JABUQX010132751.1:37500-52500 GCA_015478945.1 Trachelipus rathkii | reverse complement strand
TGATCTGGCGTTGATCTCGGAGTCAAGGGAGGCTCTGCAGAGGTTTATTGGAGTCAAGGGACGAGGTGCTATTTGAGAAGGGAATGAAAATCAATAGGGGGAAGACGGAGGTTATGATGGTGAGTAGGGAGCAGGAGGAGTTGAATATAGAATTGGAGGGGGAAGTACTGAAACAGACGGAACAGTTTGAATATTTAGGAGTGTATAGTGGAGTAAGAAATGATATGTTTCAGGAGTTGAACCATAGAATTGGAAAGTTTAATGGGACACTTGCGTCGTTGTACCCTTTGCTCAAGGACCGTAATATACCGAGGAAAGTCAAAATAATAATATATACCAGCATTATGAGGCCCATATTAGCATATGGACATGAAGCCTGGACACTAAACACAAAAGCTAAAAGTAAAGTACAGGCATGCAAAGTGAAATTATTAAGATTGATATTGGGGGTGACAAGATTGGATAGGAGGAGGAATGATTACGTGAGGGCGGTGTTGGGAGTGGAGAGTATATTGGAACTGGTGGAGAGAGGACAGTTAAGATGGTTCGGACATGTGAGGAGGATGGAAGCAAATAGGTGTGCGAAAAGGTATTATGAGTGGCAGCCGGAGGGAAGGAGAGGAGTGGGGAGGCCGAGGATGAGGTGGAGGGATGGTGTTGAGAGAGCGGTGGAGAGGAGGGGGATGACTATGGAGGAGGTGGAGGAGGAAAGAGTTTACGATGATCGACGGCGATGGAGGAGCTTCGTGCAAGACAGCTGACAGGCGCATACGCCTACAGGAGGATGGTGAGAAAGAAAGATATATATATATATATATATATATTATATTATATAAATAAAGAAGAAAAAATATATATATATATATATATATATATATATATATATATATATATATATATATATATATATATATATATATATATATATATATATATATATATTAATCCGACTGTCTGTCCTTGATGGAAGCAAAATTAAAAGCAGGAGGAAAAAAGAAATAAGAAGAACAAACAGGATTTGACTTAGAAGACAAAAATTCCAAGAGAGCCTCCTTACAAAGGTTTTAAATGGTTTTGGGCTTTACAGTAGAAGAAAGTATTTTGCATGATTGTGGCTAGATTTTAAGTTAGAAGCTGTTAAAAAAATTATAAAAAGGAAGAAAATATTTTAATTAATTAAATAAGAATTTAAAATTGAAATTAAAATCAAGATCTTTTTATCAGTACAAAATTAATATTTTAACCGTGAAGAGGAGCAACAAAATTTTCATTTCGGTTCCCTTTCAATAGTTATAAATAATAGAAAGGATACTTTATCAAAAATAGCTGAGGAGTAACAAATTTTTATAGCTTGTTCTTTTTATTAAAAAACAATTTTGATTTTAAATTATAAGATATGCAAAAACTGAAATTTTGGTTGAATTTGAATGGATATTTTCAGCGACGTTAGATAACAAGAAGATTACTCTTCGCATGGTTTTAGGGGCTGGGAACACCCTTGTACCATTAATTTCTTCCCATGAACCCCTGCCATAGGAAACTATGAAAGGCTGTGGCGACAGGCCTAGCAAGCCGGCAACGTAAAAAAAGAAGTCGCTCGAGTTACCAATGCTATGCCTCGAACACAGCGGAATCGAAGGTTAACGAACAAGCGTGATAAAGGACTACGGAAAATAGCACCAAATTGGCCATTTCCGATATATTTATTTCATTTTTCAAAAAAAGTTACAAATTACCATTTTTTATCTTACCAATAGTTTCGTGAATAAATACATCTACCCATTATCAAGCTTAGATTATAGTGAACAATACAACAAAATTCTAATAATAAATAATGCTTAAAAAACTACATGTGAAAGTTATATATAAATAACAAATAGTAGAAAATTAATATTTGCCAATATATAGTATTAAAAAGAGACAAAATTCAACATCCGTATTAAAATATTTTCTGTATGTAAATTTTGATTCAGCTTTGGAGCGTGATGCCAAATATATAAGGATTCTAAAGAATGGAGGTCAGGTTCTCTTTCAAAGTCCAAAATATTGAAATTTGAATCCTGTATAGGATGATTTTTCTGAAGAGAATGAGAATTGATCGCAGAATAAGGGGGATGGTGCAAATGTTCCAAAGTTCTATAGGAGATACCTTTATGTTCAGCAATGCGAATAGAAAGACTACGAGTAGTCTTTCCTATGTAGGTGGCATCACAGTCACCGCACTTGTATTTGTATATCACTGATGAACATAAAGGTAAAGGAAGTTTATCTTTAACTTTGAAGAATTTTCCAATTTTATTTTCATTTGAAAAAGCTAATCTGAAGTTGAACTGGGGATAATTTGATTTTAATATTCCTTTAATTCTGCGTTCAATTTCACAACTCATTCTCCCCATAAAAGGTAATTTCATATACAGAATTTCTTTTGGTACTGTTAATTTAGTGCAAGATATTTGATGATATTTTAACGTAAGTTCCTGAATATGCTATCAATAATAAAACCTGGGAATCCATTCTTTAGAAATAGCGTCTTTAGGAAGTCCAATTCATTCGAAAGATTAATATATGTAGATGAGATCTTGTATGCTCTATCGAAAAGCGTTTTAAGTAAATTAATTTTATAAACATGCGGGATAAATGAATTGAATTTAGTTGTTAATCCTGTGAATGTTGGTTTCCTATAAACGCTTGTTTGAAATTTGTTGTTTTCCTTATATATTTTAACATCAAGAAATGCCAAGGAGTCTCCTTCTTCAATATCCACTGTGAAAGTAAAAAGGAGTCATCTACATACCTTCTATAGAAAACCGGTTTAAATTCCTCCGGGCATTCATTAAGCCAAATAGATTCAAAATAGCACATGAAAATGTTACTTAGAGTAGGCCCCAAAGGACTACCCATAGCAACACCATCAACTTGCTTATAAAATTTTCCATTAAATAAAAATATTATATCTTTTGTAGCTATGTATAATAACTCCTCAAAACTTGATCTATCCAGACCGTTAACAGTGGATGTATTGGCAAATAATGAATTAAGAATGTCCAATGGTTTTTCAAAGGCACGTTAGTGAACAAACTTTCTACGTCGAAACTTGCCATAATATATTTATTAGCATCCGGAAGATTTAAGATTTCGGCGACGAAAGAGAATGTATCTTTAATAGTATAATTATTTGTAATATTACACTGGCCAACAAAAAAAATTTTTTTTTGCTGCCAAGGATATTTTATCGAATTTATAGTATATCGGGTGTGCTGATTTCAGAAATGACATTAGTTTTCCAAGATTGGCTCTAGTTCTTGAGATACAGGGTGTTCCAGATTTACTCTTATACAAATATCTTTTTAATGCATATTTTACAGTAATATAGTTTTATTTCTTTTTAAGGGGCTTACCTTTATATATACTTTATTTTTTTCTATTTTCAGAACACTATGAGTACTTCACGAAGAGCCTGTTTGAATAACCTCAATGTATTCTGCTACATCTGTGGTGAATATTGCCAGGAGAACCAAAGAAGAAATATTACTAACTTTGTGAAGCAAGCATATCTGGCATACTTTGAAATGAAACTCGGAGACCAAGATAAGTCTTGGGCTCCCCATATGGTCTGTAAAACGTGTCGAAAATCTACGTCAGTGGAAAAATGGACGAAGAAAAGGTTTAAAATTTGGTGTGCTTATGGTATGGCGGGAGCCAAAGAATCACCACAGTGACTGTTATTTTTGTTTGGTTAATGTGAAAGGTATCAATCGTTACAAGAAACGTAAATTTGAGTATCCGGATTTGGAATCAGCAAGGCGACCTGTACCACACTCCGACGATGTCCCCATCCCAGTGTTCACTACACTCCCAGACCTAGCATTGTCTGATGAAGAAGATATCCAGGATTTGGTGTGCACACGTGCAGATAGTAGTAGTGAATATGAAGAAAGTACTTCTACACAGCAACAGTTCTCCCAGGAAGAGATCAATGATTTAGTATGAGAGTTAAGTCTCTCCAAGCAAGATTCTGAGCTTTTAGCATCTAGACTAAGTGAAAAGAACTGTCTCAAGGTCGAATGTAAAATAACTTTTTTCGGACAAGAGAGGTAGTACTTCTTCCATATTTCATTGAAGAAGAAGACCTAGTATACTGTAGGAACATCCCTGGACTCCTACTCCAAATGGGGTTACCTAAATACCGACCAGAAGATTGGCGATTGTTTATGGATAGTTCAACGAGAAGCTTGAAGTGTGTTTTATTGAACAATGGCAATAGTTATGCATCGATTCCAATAGGTCACTCAACAAAACTGAAAGAGGAATATGAAAATATGATCTTGCAGAAGCTTAGATATAATGAACACCAGTGGTCTATATGCGTTGATTTGAAGATGGTCAACATCTTACTTGGGCAGCAAAGCGGATATATACTAAGTACCCTTGTTTCATATGCTTGTGGGATAGTAGGGCTAAAGAAGACCACTGGGAAAAAGTTGTATGGCCTGCTAGGGAAAATATGACTGTAGGTGCATCAAATATCATTAACAAACCACTGGTTGACAGGGGAAAATTATTTTCCCACCACTCCACATCAAACTAGGACTGATGAAGCAATTTGTTAGGGCCCTAGACAAAGATGGTGAATGTTTCAAATATATTTGCAGATTTTTTCCAGGGTTGAGTATGGAGAAACTCAAAGCTGGAATCTTTAGCGGTCCTCAAATTCGCCAAATCATCAAGGATGACAATTTCATAAATTCCATGACTGATATTGAAGCATCTGCCTGGAAAAAGTTTTGTCTTGGTTGTTCAGAACTTTTTGGGCAACCATAAATCTGCCAACTATGTAGAACTCGTACAGAAAATGCTTTCAGACTTCAAAAATTTGAATGCTAATATGAGCATAAAAGTTCACTTTCTACATAGTCACTTAGATTGGTTTCCGGATAATCTAGGATGTTATAGTGAGGAACAAGGGGAGAGGTTCCATCAAGATATCAAGGTGATGGAAGAAAGATACCAAGGAAGATGGGATACACACATGATGGCAGACTATTGTTGGAGCCTTCAACGTGATTGTCCACATTCTGCACACAGAAGACAATCATATAGACAGCGATTTGTAATGCATTAATTGTGATTTCATTGTACTGAATTAAATGTTTTGACCTATTAGCATTTTATGTACTTACTCATTAACAATTTGATATATATCTTTCTGTGTTTTTTTTTTTTTTTTTTTTTTTTTTGTGAATTACGTTACAACCTAACAAATTGTTGTTATTAATGTATTTTTGTGACCACCCTGTATCTCAAAAACTAGAGCCAATCTAGGAAAACGGAGGTCATATTCGGAATCAGGGCAACAAGTTACCTATAAAATGACCTTCAAATGTTTTGCCGCAAAATCTTTGTTGGCCAGTGAATTAATAATAAAGAATAAAGAATTTTGAAAGTTTATAATTTACTGTGCCATTAGCAGATAAAATTGGACGAATTGGCCAATCAGGTTTATGAACTTTAGGAAGTCCATATAAGATCCCTGGTTTAGCACCCGCATTATTCTAGGGAATTGTATGTTTCGTTAAAATATCAGCAAATATCTTGCACTAAATTAACAGTACCTAAAGAAATTCTGTATATGAAATTACCTTTTATGGGGAGAATGAGTTGTGAAATTGAACGCAGAATTAAAGGAATATTAAAATCAAATTATCCCCAGTTCAACTTCAGATTAGCTTTTTCAAATGAAAATAAAATTGGAAAATTCTTCAAAGTTAAAGATAAACTTCCTTTACCTTTATGCTCATCAGTGATATACAAATACAAGTGTGGTGACTGTGATGCCACCTACATAGGAAAGACTACTCGTAGTCTTTCTATTCGCATTGCTGAACATAAAGGTATCTCCTATAGAACTTTGGAACATTTGCACCATCCCCTTATTCTGCGGTCAATTCTCATTCTCTTCAGAAAAATCATCCTATACAGGATTCAAATTTCAATATTTTGGACTTTGAAAGAGAACCTGACCTCCATTCTTTAGAATCCTTATATATTTGGCACCACGCTCCAAAGCTGAATGAAAATTTACAAACTGAAAATATTTTAATACTGAAGTAGAGTTTTGTCACTTAGTGATACTTTTTCTATATATTGGCAATTATTAATTTTATTCTATTTATTTATTTATATATAACTTATATGTAATTTTTTTTTAAGTATTACGTGAGTATAGTCTAAGCCTTGATAATGGGTAGACGTTTGATTCACCCGAAACTAGTCGGTAAAATAATAAAATATTGTGTGTTGGTTATTTTAGCCGTTATATATATATATATATATATATATATATATATATATATATATATATATATATATATATATATATATATATATATATATATATATATATATATATATATATATATATATATATATATATATATATATATATATATATATATATATATATATATTTCAGTATGTACCTTGAAGATTACACTTGGGTAGTATATAAAGCTATATATATATATATATATATATATATATATATATATATATATTATATATATAGTTATAGTATATATATATATATATATATATAAGTTATATATATATATATATATATATATATATATATATATATATATATATATATATATATAGTATATAACGAAAACTCTTTAACTGCAATACGTCCTTATTTATTTGAAGGAAAAATTTAATTTTTCACGTCCTTTTGAATAAAGCTATGTTTATTTATGTGTATTATATGCATAAGATTGACTCAAAGCCTGACATAGGCCTACCAGAATTTTTAAATAATTATTTTAATTATATAAAGGTAAACAACACTTAATTAATAAAAATGTTACATATAATTAAAATTCAATAAAGCACAACACCTTCACTGCCTCTATTCCAAAACTTAACACAGCAAATATATGGTAAACATTTATTTTCACTCTGCCACCATAAATGAAAATATCGTACATTGATAGATAGATAGATAGATAGTTAGATATATAGATAGATAATTAGATAGATAGATAGATAGATAGATAGATAGATAGATAGAGAGAGAGAGAGAGAGAGAGAGAGAGAGAGAGAGAGAGAGAGAGAGAGAGAGAGAGAGAGAGAGAGAGAGAGAGAGAGAGAGAGAGAGAGAGAGAGAGAGAGAGTTTTTCAAATTATTTCGTACGATTTCACTGGGTGGTGAGCGAAAGTTTCGTACTCGCGAAATTTGCTTATTTTTTCGCTCAACAGCAAGGTATGACGCTTGGCTTTTTCCTATATATTTTATATGAAATATGAAGATCTACCCGTACGCCCACCGCTTTCCAATTTACTCTTAGGAACAGAGTAGGAAGGAAAATTTCCAAATGAATTTAATTATTATAATTGTTATTACTAAAGTAGTTGATTTTCTTTAAATTTATTTTATAAATCAGTTTCTTTTTTACACTTTCATATAAAATTTTAATAATTTATTTTACTTTACCATTTAAATTATTTTATTAAAAAGACTAAAAAATATTGGGTAGGAGCTACCTACCCTGCCTACCCTATGTATACGCCCCTGATATATATATATATATATATATATATATATATATATACATACATATATATATATATATATATATATATATATATATATATATATATATATATATATATATATATATATATATATATATATATATATATATATATATATATATATATAGAATAATAAGATTGTTTAAGATCTAAATAATAAATTGCGATTATGCAAAATTTAACAACTATATATATATATATATATATATATATATATATATATATATATATATATATATATATATATATATATATATATATATATATATATTATAGTTATATATATATATATATATATATATATATATATATATATATATATATATATATATATATATATATTTTTGATATGTTTTTGTTGTTTATATCTTACATTAAGATCTAAATAATAAATTGCGATTATGCAATATTTAACAACCGTGTATTTATATATATATATATATATATATATATATATATATATATATATATTTATATTGTATATATTATAAGAAACATATTTTAATATATATATATATATATATATATATATATATATATATATATATATATATATATATATAGTAGTGACAGAGCATCCGGACCACGACCACCCTTTTCGATATGAAGGAATAGAGTTATAGGTCTGAAACTTGGAATATAATGTATATATGGGATAAGCTCGAATCCGTGTAAATTTCAAGTCTGTAGGATGTATATAGAGGGTGGTCACCCCCGAGGGTGGACGCCGATATTGCGCTTACGCCTTTGTTGCTTGATCTGCGTGGGTGAGTTTAGGCCTAACGAGAGTTAGATTCGAGTGTGATGACGTAATCTCGGCGCAGCCGAGATTACGTCAGCGCGCGAGAGCGCGCGCGCACACACACACACACACATTATTATTATTATTAGGTCGAAGAAGTGTTTCCGAAGGAAACACTTCTGAGTTGTTTTAAAACCCCTTCTACGTATCCTTCGTCACCTTCTACATCTCCTCCGTCAGCGTCTTGCATTGCGTTCGAATCCGATTCAGTCTCCTTTAGAGACTTTTTGTGTCTGTCTGTGGTTTACCCCCTAGTCTTCTACAGCGGCAGCAGCAGCAGCTCCGCCTTCGGTTCCGGTTCCGGCAGCGATTCCGGCTCCGGTTCCGCCTCCGGGTCCGCATCATCGCACCGACGCAGGGTCCGGTAGATAATATGTGCGCGCGTGCGCATACACATACACATTATTATTATTATTATTATTATTATTATTATTATTATTATTATTATTATTATTATTATTATTATTATTGAAGATTCGATTACGACTCGAATCTAAGTCGAAAAATGATCCCTGTAAGGGATCGTTTTTTACGCACTCCGACTCTGTATTCCGCCGCGGCTGCTTCTTCGCATCCGGTTCTGAATCCGATATATATCTACATGGGTTAGAGTTATCGTATTGGGTTAAAATTTGGTGGGGTGTTAGATGGGGAGGTAAACCCCGTGGGTCCCCGAAGGGGGACCCCACCCCACTTAAAAAATCGAAGTGTTCGTAATTGGTTGAAATTTGGTGAGAGGATTCAGAGTTGAATTTCTAGAAATACTTGATATGTGAATCTGATGAGTTGGCTCCGGCACCGGTGCTGGAGCCACTGCGGTGCCGAGTTAATAAACATTCGTATAACAACAATGTTGGTGTCTTTATAAGGGTTATCGAGGTCGTAGAGTTCGAATATGATGGTTATAAGTCCGTATAGGGTGTCTAGGACCCCCATGGGGGTCCTGACTGAAAAAAAGAGCACAGAGTGCAAAACAAAGGACGAAGGAGGAATGAAGAAGGATGAAAGATGAATGAGGAAGGAAATAAGGAAGGTGGAAGAAGAATGAGGAAGGAGGAGTAGGAGTTGACAGATGCACCGGTGCTGGCTCCGGTGCGGTGCCGAGTTATTAAATATTTGTGTAATGATACAATATTGGTGTCTTTATATATGTTATTGGGTCTGTAGATTTCGAAAATAATGGTTTCAGAACCATCAAGAAATAAAAATAAATAAATAAATAAATAAATAAATAAAATTTCTTATTCTTTTTATGTTTATAACTTACAAATTTACGTTTTTACATACCCTAAAGCAGTAAATCACTAAATCAAACCCCCATCCAGCCCCCCTCCTGCTACCCTCCTGACCATCTGTGATCTATTGATCTATTGATTAAGGTCACATTTTGAGTATCATTTTGAATAAACATAACATAAAATCAAGTTCTTTATACAAAGATCAGACAATATATGCTGACGTAACAAAGTTTTCACATTAATAAAAGCTTACTTAGCATCATCTGAACTATGAATATAACCCACAACGAGAAACTTAGCCCATCTTAAACAAGAATAAATGGTTAACATTAACAAAGGACCACACTTAACACCAGTAAAGTAACTAACATAACATCCAAAAACGTAACTTATTCACACTTTGTCAAGCATGTCTCTAACATAACAATGTTAATTTTACATTAACATGGTAATATTTAACAAAAAAATTACCATAACATTGGGTAATTATCTTACTGATCAACGAATATACGCTAACGTAATAAAGCTTTTCAACCATCATCATCAATGTAGTCAATAAATCGAACATACGAGGGAAGTAAAACAAGTTTTCATTTTTATAACATATAATTTTCATTGAAAAGAGTGTTATATAAATACATAAAAACATATAAATACATAAAAATATAAGTTTATTTTAAATATATTAATTCATCTAATCAGAGAACATAGGATTCAAGTTGGGTACGTTCTATATATCTCTCATTCAACACCCTTTGAAAGGATATAAGTATAAATGCCTTCAGCAACACTAAACCATTTTTGGCATCTTTTGATTCAGCAGCACTCATTCTCTCATACAAGAGAGAAGTAAACTTATCCAGGCTGATAGTTATTAATGCACTCCTGTACACTGTATTATACGGGAAACCACATGTTTCGGTGTAAATATCATAGATTACACCATGTGCTATATGTATTATGTCATCAAGTATGTCAACATCGTTAAGATGTGATGTTAATTCGTTTTTTATTTTAAGCAATGCTGTAATATTTTCAGATGTTCGAACTGTGAAACCTATACATGTACGCATGAAGGTCTCACAATCGAGGGGTTTCCAATAGTTGCGAACATCAAGGGTTTTAATACCGTCACATGATGAGAACGCAGCGTCTATTCTATTATGACCTCTCACACTGTCACCTCTGATAGATATTTCACTACTCGTCGAACCATTGGATAACATACCCTTATCCTCTAGCCATGCAGCAGCGATATCGATAATCTTGATGAATCCCTCAGCACAAACGAATAAAGGTCTATTATTTGACCCTTTGGTAGGAATACAAGCAATGTATCGGTATCCATCCGGTTGACGATAAAATTTTATTGACACAACGTTGGGAATAACGAAGCTCCTTGTGAAGATATCAACAACAGACGTGGAGATGCGGGGAGATGACATCGTTCCAGTACAGCGAAAAAATGTCCTACTGAAGGAAATCGTATGCGTAAACACCCCTTATAGGTAATGAGATTCTTTCTTTCAACCAATCAGAAGAAAGTAAACAAGAATACAAGGCACGAACGAACCATATCAGTTCAAAAGGGTATATATTCTCGTTAGACAACAACAACAACAACAACGACAACAACAACAACAACAACAACACCAATAACAGTCCAAAAATAAGTTCTTTATATACCAACCACTATGAATAAGCATAGACATTAGCAAAATTCTAGGGCAAACCTAACATTACCCAACAAAAACTTAATCTAGGCTCACGTTTCTAACACATCATCGTCAGTTAACACAGTAATATCTTACAAAAACTCAGCCCGAAGGGCCCCTGAGGCCTCACACCCTTCAGGGGGCGCATCCCTCCTGGGTTTTCTCTCGGGAGGTGGTGTGTTGCTTTAGATACTCTTGGTTAATGAAACCTGTTTATTCGTAAGTTAGGTACGTTATGTTAAATATTACTATGACAGGGTGAAATTAACACTGATTTGGTAGAGAAATGATGAGTTTTGTAAGATATTACTATGTTACCTGACGATGATGTGATAGAAACATGAGCCTAGGTTAAGTTTTTGTTGAGTAATGTCAGGTTTGTCCGAGAATTTTGCTAATGTCTACGTTTATTCATAGTTCAAATGATGTTATACTAGAGACGTGTGACACTTTGATGAAGATAGTGTCAATTCATAGTTCGAGATGCTGGTATCTTTGATAGATTGATCACTTTGTTAAGGGATTTTGTTAGATAATACGTCTTTACCTGTTACATAAGGGCTCAGCCCAAAGGGCTGTGCCCTTACCGCTTACACCCTCTTCAGGGTACCCCGAGATGGGTCTTCGTGCATCTCTCTGGGGTGATCTCAAAGTAGTGCTTACAGTGCTTACAGTGCTATCAAATCGCCTCTGTATGATGCGCTGTTGCTTAATCTAACAGTTTTGAAATGATATTTTCTGAAAGGGGGGCGGGGTCTAAAATAGGGTAAGGATAAAAATATTTCATGTTACCTCATGAATGCGTTAGGTATTACAAGGAGCACATCCCCCTGGGTTTTCTCTCGGAAGGTTATGTGTTGCTTTAGACACTCTTGATTAATGAAAACTGTTTATTCGTAAGTTAGGTACGTTATGTTAAATATTACTATGACAATGTGAAAATAACACTGATTTGTTAGAGAAATGATGAGTTTTGTAAGATATTACTGTGTTAACTGACGATGATGTGTTAGAAACGTGAGCCTAGGTTAAGTTTTTGTTGGGTAATGTTAGGTTTGCCCTAGAATTTTGCTAATGTCTATGTTTATTCATAGTTCAAATGATGTTATACTCAAAACGAGTGACACTTTGATGAAGATGGTGTTAATTCATAGGTCGAGATGCTGGTATCTTTGATAGATTGATCACTTTGTTAAGGGATTTTGTTAGATAATACGTCTTTACCTGTTACATAAGGGCTCAGCCCAAAGGGCTGTGCCCTTACCGCTTACACCCTCTTCAGGGTACCCCGAGATGGGTCTTCGTGCATCTCTCTGGGGTGATCTCAAAGTAGTGCTTACAGTGCTTACAGTGCTATCAAATCGCCTCTGTATGATGCGCTGTTGCTTAATCTAACAGTTTTGAAATGATATTTTCTGAAAGGGGGGCGGGGTCTAAAATAGGGTAAGGGTAAAAATATTTCATGTTACCTCATGAAAGCGTTAGGTGTTACAAGGAGCACATCCCCCTGGGTTTTCTCTCGGAAGGTTATGTGTTGCTTTAGATACTCTTGATTAATGAAAACTGTTTATTCGTAAGTTAGGTACGTTATGTTAAATATTACTATGACAATGTGAAAATAACACTGATTTGTTAGAGAAATGATGAGTTTTTGTAAGATATTACTGTGTTAACTGACGATGATGTGTTAGAAACGTGAGCCTAGATTAAGTTTTTGTTGGGTAATGTTAGGTTTGCCCTAGAATTTTGCTAATGTCTATGCTTATTCATAGTGGTTGGTATATAAAGAACTTATTTTTGGACTGTTGTTGTTGTTGTTGTTGTTGTTGTTGTTGTCGTTGTTGTTGTTGTTGTTGTTGTCTAACGAGAATATATACCCTTTTGAACTGATATGGTTCGTTCGTGCGTTGTATTCTTGTTTACTTTCTTCTGATTGGTTGAAAGAAAGAATCTCATTACCTATAAGGGGTGTTTACGCATACGATTTCCTTCAGTAGGACATTTTTTCGCTGTACTGGTACGATGACATCTCCCCGCATCTCCACGTCTGTTGTTGATATCTTCACAAGGAGCTTCGTTATTCCCAACGTTGTGTCAATAAAATTTTATCGTCAACCGGATGGATACCGATACATTGCTTGTATTCCTACCAAAGGGTCAAATAATAGACCTTTATTCGTTTGTGCTGAGGGATTCATCAAGATTATCGATATCGCTGCTGCATGGCTAGAGGATAAGGGTATGTTATCCAATGGTTCGACGAGTAGTGAAATATCTATCAGAGGTGACAGTGTGAGAGGTCATAATAGAATAGACGCTGCGTTCTCATCATGTGACGGTATTAAAACCCTTGATGTTCGCAACTATTGGAAACCCCTCGATTGTGAGACCTTCATGCGTACGTGTATAGGTTTCACAGTTCGAACATCTGAAAATATTACAGCATTGCTTAAAATAAAAAACGAATTAACATCACATCTTAACGATGTTGACATACTTGATGACATAATACATATAGCACATGGTGTAATCTATGATATTTACACCGAAACATGTGGTTTCCCGTATAATACAGTATACAGGAGTGCATTAATAACTATCAGCCTGGATAAG
Source organism: Trachelipus rathkii (assembly GCA_015478945.1). Classification (NCBI taxonomy): domain Eukaryota; kingdom Metazoa; phylum Arthropoda; class Malacostraca; order Isopoda; family Trachelipodidae; genus Trachelipus; species Trachelipus rathkii. Next base: position 38,539 of record JABUQX010132751.1, on the reverse strand, counting down.
TTTACTTCTCTCTTGTATGAGAGAATGAGTGCTGCTGAATCAAAATATGCCGAAAAATGGTTTAGTGTTGCTGAAGGTATTTATACTTACATCCTTTTAAAGGATGTTGAATCTTTAGAGAGATATATAGAACGTACCCAACTTGAATCCTATGTTCTCTGATTAGATGAATTAATATATTTAAAATAAACTTATATTTTTATGTATTTATATGTTTTTATGTATTTATATAACACTCTTTTCAATGAAAATTATATGTTATAAAATATGAAAACTTGTTTTACTTCCCGCTTATGTTCGATTTATTGACTACATTGATGATGATGGCTGTTTATTCGTCTGGTTGTTGTTATGTAGGCATACTTTCGCTGGTCTGTATGATAATTACACAATGTTATAGTAAATTTTTTTGTTAAATATTACCATGTTAATGTAAAATTAACATTGTTATGTTAGAGACATGCTTGACAAAGTGTGAATAAGTTACGTTTTTGGATGAATTGTTAGTTACTTTACTGGTGTTAAGTGTGGTCCTTTGTTAATGTTAACCATTTATTCTTGTTTAAGATGGGCTAAGTTTCTCGTTGTGGGTTATAATCATAGTTCAGATGATGCTAAGTAAGCTTTATTACTGAGAAAACTTTGTTACGTCAGCATATATTGGTTGATGTTTGTATAAAGAACTTGATTTTATGTTATGTTTATTCAAAATGATACTCAAAATGTGACCTTAATCAATAGATCAATAGATCACAGATGGTCAGGAGGGTGGTTGGATGGGGGTTTGATTTAGTGATTTACTGCTTTAGGGTATGTAAAAACGTAAATTTGTAAGTTATAAACATAAAAAGAATAAGAAATTTTATTTATTTATTTATTTATTTATTTATTTTTTATTTCTTGATGGTTCTGAAACCATTATTTTCGAAATCTACAGACCCAATAACATATGTAAGGACACCAACATTGTATCATTACACAAATATTTAATAACTCGGCACCGCACCGGAGCCAGCACCGGTGCATCTGTCAACTCCTA
>JABUQX010132751.1:25000-27500 GCA_015478945.1 Trachelipus rathkii | reverse complement strand
GTGGAGTACCCTGAGCCACTTTCTTCAATATAAAACACTTTCAAAAGCCTTATATCTGGATATGTGGGCCTTTGATCTGAACTCAATGGTAAGTTTTGTGTAGGCCTTTGCACTTTTCCATACCATCTATTAAAATAAGAGCTGAAAATAAGTAAATCAATATAGTTTTGGTAGTAATTGTAATTGTTTGGAAAATTTTATTAGTAAAGTGAAAAACATATTTGAAAGAAGATTTAGATCCCAGGACTGGTGATGTATATGTGATGCATGTGATTCACGTTTAATTTATATGTCCGTTTTGAAGAAAATATGACAGTGAAAAGAGTCAGGCTGTTATGAAGATGAGGATTAAAAAAAAAACACGTGATTTAATAATAATAATAATAATAATAATAATAATAATAATAATAATAATAATAATAATAATAATAATAATAATAATAATAATAATAATAATAATAATAATAATAATAATTATAATTATAATTATAATTATAATTATAATAATAATAATAATATAATAATACAATAATAATAATAATAATAATAATAATAATAATAATAATAATAATAATAATATATATATATATATATATATATATATATATATATATATATATATATATATATATATATATATATATATATATATATATATATATATATATATATAGACAATGTTATTAACTTGATCATATCAATGTAAAGCCCATCGGGGGAAGAAAAACGCTTTCATATTAACACTTGGTATGTTTTAACACATTTTGGTAAAAGCAAGTTAACGGTAAAATTTAAAAGTGAAAGTTAAGGATAAAATTTGGTTAAATTTAAGGGTTAAAATAATGGTCAAAGTTTAGGGTATATATTTGATGGTAAACATACATACATACATACATACATACATACATACATACATACATACATACATACATACATACATACATACATACATACATACATACATACATTACATACATACATACATACATACATACATTACATTATATATATATATTATATATATATATTATAGTTATATATATATATATATATATATATATATATATATATATATATATATATATATATATATATATATATATATATATATATATATATATATATATATATAGAACGTTAAATAAAGGTGTCCTTTCGTGCTAATATTAGTAATTCCAGAAATTCCAAACTGAATAAAATAAATATTGAGTCTGTTTTCTGTTTATTATCTTATTTCTTTTAAAATCAAAGGAAATAATTTATTTGCCATTTAAACTCAAAATGATACAATATTTTTTGGCATACCAGAGAGAGAGAGAAAGAAAGAGAGAGAGAGAGAGAGAGAGAGAGAGAGAGAGAGAGAGAGAGAGAGAGAGAGAGAGAGAGAGAGAGAGAGAGAGAACAATTTTCATTATTCAAAATTCCGCCAATGCAATAGAAATGAAGACGTACAACTAAAATGAAAACAAATTTTGTACTCTATTATGTGGTTAGTCAGGCAGAAATTTTTGTTTTTTAATTGAAAAGTTGGCAACTCGAGGCATTGCTCTATTTTGGGAGGGGGAAACGATGGAGGTAATTATTACCTAGGATCCTGAGGAGGAATCGAAATCTAGTCGTTTGTCTTGTTACTCTTTGTTGTAATTTATTAGAAAAAGGGACAAAGTTACTTAACGCCCACACGGAACGGGAGCTCGGATCAAAAAAAAATTTTCACAGGTAGCATCTATGATACATAAATAGATGTTCTAGGTCGAAATGATTTTTTTTTTTTTTTTTTTTTACCTGTTCTAGGGCGAAATTATATATATTATTTGTAAAGGTATTACACGGCAATGTAGGGGGCTCGAGCCGACGGGGAACACAGGGGGGGACGTTTTCCATACCCCGTAGGGGAGGGGCGGAGGAACCCCCACGACACCCAAATACCAAAGAGCGGGGGTTCCGGAGACCCTCCCCGGAGGGGGGAAATAGTCCTACCCCGTAGTTCCCCGGAAGGTCGAGAGACCCCGACTCCTGCCATCGGTGCGGTATACCCTTGGGGTATTCTTTAATTACATTTTCCTTACTAAAATTTTACCAGGATTCCAAAAATGTATTCCTTTTCGCTGTAGCTATTGTAGTTTTTGAGATATGATTTTTTTTTTCATTTCGACCCTAAAACGTCTATTTATGTATCATAGAGGCTACCTGTGAAAATTTTTTTTTGATCCGAGCTCCCGTTCCGTGTGGGCGTTAAGTAACTTTTACCTAGAAAAAGTATGGTGGGAAATACTGCAAGAAAAAACTATGGAATAAAGCTTGATTTCCGAAAATGTATTGTATTAATAATATTAATGATTAAATTATATTAGTAAATCTAAAATACTGAACAGAATATGTAAAGTTAAAATTACCATATTTATAATTAATTCTAAATAGATGGATCGAAAATACCGTATCCCCAAAAATTAATATATATATATATATATATATATATATATATATATATATATATATA
>JABUQX010132751.1:0-17500 GCA_015478945.1 Trachelipus rathkii | reverse complement strand
TGTGATTATTGTACATAAAAGTAAAAGGCTACATACGGAATTACATCAAGAAATAAACAAATATATAAGTTTGCCTACTTTGACCAGTGAAGACAATGATATTCCCTTCAATTGGTGGAAAAACACTGGAAATAGTTTTATGAATTTGAAAAACTAGCAATAAAATACCTTTCAGCTCCACCGTCATCAGTCGAAAGTGAAAGAATATTTAGAACAGGAGGAAATATTTATGAAGCCACAAGAAATAGGTTATCCCCTGAAAATGGAGAACTGCTAATGTTCTGTCATTTTAACCTTAGAGCTTATTCAAATGAAGTTTAGTTTAATATCTTTAACTACGAAACTTTTCAATTTTCATTTAATTATTTTTAATATGTGAATGGTTTGCTATAGGTAAGAAATAGTTATTTACTTTTTGTTTTATTACTTTGTATATAACACTGGTAAACATGAAATTTCTTGGACGGGGTTTCGCAATTGATTATTGATGTGCTGATTCCAAAAATGTAATCGGTTTTTGCATATCACATCGCATTTGTGAGATATTGTGTGTAACACAGATTTGTAAAATTTTATGATTTTTACCTTTTTCAAGAGGGTCTATCACAATTATTGGGATATATATATATATATATATATATATAATATATATATATATATATATATATATATATATATATATATATTATATATATATATATATATATATATATATATATATATATATATGTTTTATATATATATATATATATATATATACCGTATATATATATATATATATATATATATATATATATATATATATATATATATATATAGTTATATATATATATAGATATAAATATATATATATATATATATATATATATATATATATATATATATATATATATATATATATATATATACGGTATATATATATATATATATATATATATATATATATATATATATATATATATATATATATATATATATATATATATATATATATATATATATATATATATATTGGATATATGAAGGGAGAGAAACAAATCGCAATGATATGATACATGTCTTTGATAGATATATGTTAAACATATAATACAACTATGAATAAAGAGTAATATGGGACAACAATGAATGTAATAGAAGGAATGGGTTTAGTTAATGTAAACATACCTACGATGGTAGTAACTTTCTCTTCGTAGACGATCTACTGTGCATAGCGTCTGGAATATCCCTCATCAAGCTCCAACAATAGTCGGCCATCATATTGATATCCCACTTGCCCTGGTAACGTCCTTCCATGAACTTTAGATCTTGATGGAAGCGTTCACCCTGCTCATCACTAACATCGCCTAGGTTATCCGGAAATTTTCTTAGGTGAGAATGTAAGTAGTGCAACTTTATACTCATTCTACATCCATGAGAATGAAAACTGTCTAGCAGTTCCTGTACAATGTTAGTGGTTCTCGGCTTTCCTGTTCCCCAGAAAATTCTGTGCTACATCTGAAAAAGCATTCCACGCTCTTGCCTCTAACACAGTCATTGTTGTAGCAAAGGCAGCATCATGGAGGAGTGTCCGTATTTGTGGGCCATCAAATATCCCAGCTTTTTTCTTCTCGTCACTCAGACCAGGAAACGTTGAGCATATATAGCGGAAGCATTCACCATCATGGTCCAGGGCCTTCACAAATTGTTTCATCAAACCAAGTTTTATGTGTAGTGGAGGTAAGATGATGTTTTCTCTCTGTACAAGTGGTTCACGTACGATGTTCCTGTCACCTGGCGTCAAGGTTTCCCTCGGTGGCCATTCTCTTTTGGTCCAGTGATCCTTTGCCGCCCGGCTGTCCCAATAGCACAGGAAGCAGGGATATTTGGTGAAACCTGCTTGCTGACCGAGCAAAATGTTTACCATTTTGAGGTCGACGCATATTTACCATCCATGTACCTGATATTGTAGCCTCTCCAAACTGTCTTGATTTTTGCATACTCCTCTCTCATCCATACCGAGTACCCTACTGGAACCGAAGCATACCTGTTGCCGTTGTGTAACAACACACACTTTAAACTGCTCTTGGAAGTGTCAATAAACAGTCGCCACTCACCTGCATCGTATGCTGGGAGTCCCATAGCGAGTAGTAGGCCTGCAACTTCACTGCAATACACAAGGTTACCATCTGACTGGAAGAGCCTCCGCAGCTCTGCTTCTCTGTTACGATAAAATGTTACTCTTGTGCCATGGTCCAGTAGTCATTTTTCATGCAACCTCAAAGCTAACAGCTCAGGACAACTTCGGCAAATACAACTCTCATACAAGATCGTTCAGTTCACCCTGGGTGAACAATGACGGACCATCCGACTGTATTTCAGATGGATGATAGACATCATCCAGGTCATTGGCATCCATACATGTAGACGTACTAAAGTTACCACATGCTTCCCGAATATCGACCGCAGTAAACTTGCTGCTACTGTAGATATATGCGGAAGGTAACGTCTATACAGCCTACGTAGTGCGCACATGAATTTTGTCATTCCTAGGGAATATGCAAAAATAGGGATCCATGATTGCACGAAAACGGGATGTGATACAGCAAATCCGAGAATATATATATGGAATCAGCACCTCCGAATTACTATATATCTGCTACAAAAGTCCATCCAAGAAAAATTTCACCTTTTTTTTGTTGACCAGTGTAAGTTTTCTTTATTTTTCCCTAAATGGATGACCGAACTTTGAAATAACTATTCGGCCGAATAGCGAAGTGATTATTCGGCCGAATATTCGGTATTCGGCCGAATACTTTTAGCCGAATATTCGGTATTCGGTATTCGGCTTTTTCACTATTCGGCACATCCCTAATATATATATATATATATATATATATATATATATATATATATATATATATATATAATATATATATATATATATATATATATATATATATATATATATATATATATATATATATATAACTTGTAAAGGTATTACAAGTACGTAGGGGTTTGCTTCCTGACGGGGAACATATGGTGGGGGGATCGTTTTCCCATACCTCCCGTAGGGGAGAAGCGGGAGGAACCCCTATGACACCCAAATAAAAAGAGCGGGGGTTTCGAGACCCCTCCCCGAGGGGGAAATAGTCCTACCCCGTAGTTCCCCGGAAGGCCGAGAGACCCCGACCTGCCATCGGTGCGGTATACCCTTGGGGGTATTCCTTTAGTTAAAAAAATTAACTATACTAGAAAGTCTATTTATTTTAACGAGTACCGTATAAATCTTAAATAGGCTTTCTCCTCATATTACTATAATTATTAACAATATTTTTTTTACATTTTCCTAACTATAATTTTACCAGGATTCCAAAAAATGTATTCCTTTTCGCTGTAGTAGTTAGATATGACTTTTTTTTCCTTAACTAAAATTTTACCAGCATTCCAACAATGTATCCCTTTGCCCGGTAGCTGTTGTAGTTTTTTAGATATGGATTGTGGCTCTTCTATAGAGGCTGACTATATATATATATATATTATTATATATATATATATATATATATATATATATATATATATATATATATATATATATATATATATATATATATATATATATATATATATATATATATATATATATATATATATATATATATATTGGTTATTTTTTTTGAAAAATGGTATATATATATATATATAGTTATTATATATATATATTATTAAGAAGTTATTATATATATATATATATATATATAGATATATATATATATATATATATATATATATATATATATATATACAGTGGCGTATCCAGGATTTTTTTTCGGCAGACAAAAATCGTTTCTTATATATATACGGTATATATATATATTATTATATATATATATATAAAAATATTATATATATATATATATATATATATATATAATATATATATATAGAAATATATATATATATATATATATATATATATATATATATATATATATATATATATATATATATTATATACTATATATATATATATATATATATATATATATATATATATATATTTACTTAACCCTGAACATATTTAACATGTTGATAATTAAAAATGCTTTAAAAATCTAATATAAAAAAAGCATTGTTCTTTCATTGCTCTTCACACAAACTAAATCTAGTAGTAAATGATTTGAACACAATACCAGAAATCCGCAATACTGTGGGAACTATAAAGGACATTATTACGTTTTTTCGCGAGACGGTCTTGAGAAAAAAATTAATGCCAAACATCCCAAGCCTATGCCAGACCAGATGGTCTGAACAACACAAGTGCATCAGAGTGTTTAAGGAGCACTTTGTACGAATGATGCAAGCATTAGAAACCATTTCCATTGAAGGAGATACCGCCACAGGAAAAAGCGCTTTTCAGTTGCATTCAGCGGCATGTAAGTCGTCATTCATCATGGCTATGATATTGATCGCGAAGTACTCTGCGATGTTAGAGCCAGTTGTAAATGCTCTCCAATTCAAAACCTTGAATATCGTCAAAACCTCGCAGCACATTCAACACATTGTGGAAATGGTTAGGACTTAGGAGCCATCGGAAAGACGAAGAAAAAATCACCGATGAAGTGTTAAAAGAAGCTAATCAAATCGCCGAGCAACTGGGACTTGATATGAATATACCACGAATTGTTGGTAGGCAGCATCACTGCAGCACCGCAGCAACCATCCAGCAACAAATTCCACGGAGTTCTGGAGAAGATCCTTAATAATTCCGTATCTGGATTCTATAACCTCTTCTTTGGAATTACGGTTTTCTACTGAAAATACACCTGCTTATGCATTGACATATCTACATCCTTTCCACAAGCTACTCATAACAATCGATGAGTTAAAGGAAAAGACAGCTTCATTTTATAGTTTTTACCACTTAGAAGGCATAGAAGAAGAGCTAGAACTTTGGTACAAAATTTGGAAGGACAAGAAACTGAGTAGTGAAGAACTAAAAGATCTTGTTGTCTCCCAAGTCTTAAAGGAGACAGAACCTTTCTTTCCGTCGACGAAAAAGGCTTTGATGATACTACTCGCTCAGCCATGCACCACCAGTACAGTAGAGCTCTCTTTAGGTACTCTGCGAAGGATCAAGACTTGGCTTCTAAGTACTATGGAAGATGACAGGTTAAACGGGCTGGCTATGATGAGTGTGCACAGAAAATTTGTTTGACAATTTTGATTATTTTATTCAAACAGTACTTGATAAATTTGCCTTAAACCCAAGGAAATTACTTTTTTAATATCAATTTTGCAACTGCTCTATATTGTGAATTTTCCATCATTGCATATTGTATTTGATATTCTATTGTTTTAATAAAATAATTTTTTTTAAATATTAATCATTTATTATCCATACAAATGTTTCTAGTATTATGTCTTCTTATATATATATATATATATATATATATATATATATATATATATATATATATATATATATATATATATATATATATATATATATATATATATATATATATATATATATATATATATATATATATCAGAGCTGGGCGTTGCGCCACCGAGTTGCGCCTATGGCGCACGATCTATATATATATATATATATATAATGGTAAATAAGAAAAAATATATATATATATATATATATATATATATATATATATATATATATATATATATATATATATATATATATATATATATATATATATATATATATATATATATATATATATATATATCTTACTTTTTACATCTTACATCCTCTCCCAGTAAGGCTCACGAGCCTGTCAGTGGGGCCAACCTCCGCTTCCATTGTGTTCTATCGATCACGATCCCATCCGCCATCAGCTCATCCATTGCAGGCATCCGTGTCTTCTTAATGAATCCTCCACTTTGTCTCTCCATCTCTTCCGCGGTCTTCCTCTCGGCCTCACTCCCTCCGGTCTCCACCTCCACCTCCTACTGGCAACTCTCTCTTCCTGCATCCTCTCCAGGTGTCCACCATCTTAGTCTTGCTGCATCCACTTTATTCATCATGGGTTTCACACCCACGCTCTCCCTCACTGTCTCGTTTCTCACTCTGTCTCTCCTCGTCTTTCCAATCACCGTCCTCAACACATTCATCTCCGCTGTCTGAATTCTACTCTCCTCTCTCCCTGTCATGCTCCATGTCTCTGCCCCATACAACAGTATTGGTGTCAACACTCCCTCGTATATTGCTCTCTTCACCTCTTTGTTCATATATTTATCTGACCTTGACCTTTTTTGGCCTTTGACCTTTTTTGACCTTTACCTTTTTTCGACCAACCCTTTGGTCTTCCATGGGTCATTTTTGGCCCACGGTATTTTTTGGCGACCCTAATTTTTTGGCAACCCTAATTTTTTGGCAACCCTAATTTTTAGCACCCTTTCGAAGAAAGGGTGCGCCAAACGGTTGCGTCAGCAACCGTTGTACGTATTACCCCCCTATTTTACGCCCCCTAATTTTTTCGACCGTGGGCCATTTTTGCCCACGGTAATTTTTGATCTTCCTTTAGGGGCTTAGCCCTTTTTGATGTCGTTACCTTGTTTGACCATGATATTTCGACCAACCCTTTGGTCTTCCATGGGTCAATTTTGGCCCACGGTAATTTTAGGCTACCCTTTGGTCTTCCATGGGTCAATTTTGGCCCACGGTAATTTTTGGGGTACCCTTTGGTCTTCCATGGGTCAATTTTGGCCAACCCTAATTTTCGACCAACCCTTTGATCTTCCATGGGTCATTTTTAGCCCACGGTAATTTTTGGTCTTCCGTGGGTCAATTTTGGCCCACGGTAATTTTTGGCTACCCTTTGGTCTTCCATGGGTCATTTTTTGCCCACGGTAATTTTCGACCAACCCTTTGGTATTCCATGGGTCAATTTTTGCCCACGGTAATTTTTGATCTTCCTTTAGGGGCTTAGCCCTATTTTTTGGTGTCTTTACCTTGTTTGACCATGATATTTCGACCTTAACCTTACCATATACCATGGGTCATTTTTGGCCCACGGTAATTTTTGGGCTTCCTTTAGGGGCTTAGCCCTATTTTTTGACGTCTTTACCTTGTTTGACCATGATATTTCGTCCTTAACCTTGCCATATACCATGGGTCAATTTTGACCCACGCTAACTTGATGGCTTTGATGGTTCCCAATCACCGTAAGAAGTACCTAGTGATGTTCTATTAGTGTTCTATGAGTATTAGATGAGTGCCAGGTGAGTGCCAGGTGAGTGCCAAGTGAGTGCCAATGAGTGCCAATGAGTGCCAAGTGAGTGCCAATGAGTGCCAAGTGAGTGCCACATAGTGCCAAGTGAGTGCCACATAGTGCCAACTGAGTGCCACTTTTTTCAAGCCTTTTCTAGCCTCCCCTGAGCCTAGAATAGCCCTAATATGGGTGTCTACCCCTAGGTAATAAGGTATGAGGAATCGAATGGTGTACATTACAATCTGCTAGAATGCTTCCTACTATGAGTTAGTATTTTTCTAACACTTATAGCATGACTGAATATATATCTAAAGAGCTACACATTTGAGACAGTGATCGCAAACGTTTCCGAGTCCGAGTCCGCGTCCGCAGGTCAGCCCATCCGCGAAACCGCCGCCGCGTGCGCCCGCAGGCGCAAAATTACCGCGTAACCGCCGCCGCGTGCGCCCGCAGGCGCAATATTTCCGCGTACCCGCCCGCCGCGTGCGCCCGCAGGCGCAATATTCCTGCGGGAATGAAAAATATATATACTATAAGTCATTCATTTTTATTTCATACTTAAGCATTTCAAAGAATTTCTTTTCAAATATACTATGAGTCATTCATTTTTATTTCATACTTAAACATTTTTATTAAAAATATTTTCGCGAACCTAAAACTGTAACTCATTACAGACCTATTATTTAACACATATATTTATTAACATTATTTTTTACTTAATACTTTTTACTTAATACTTTTTAATTTATAAATTTTTTAAAATTGTATGTAAGAAGAAAAAATCCAGAGTGTCTGATATATAATCATTTTATTTTACTGCAATTGTACGAAATATTTATTAAAAACATAAACTTTACATACCTTAAAGCAGTAAAGCAGTAAAACAATAGAGGTGTTACCTAACACCTAGGGGATTAGTATGCTTTTGTTTTACTGCTTTACTGCTTTAACTTTCTGCTTTACTGCTTTAACTTTCTGCTTTACTGCTTTAACTTTCTGCTTTACTGCTTTAACTCACTGCTTTACTGCTTTAACTCACATACATTACATACCTTAAAGCAGTAAATCAGTAAATCAATAGAGGTGTTACCTAACACCTAGGGGGGATTAGTATGCTTTTGTTTTACTGCTTTACTGCTTTAACTTCTGCTTTACTGCTTTAACTTTCTGCTTTACTGCTTTAACTTTCTGCTTTACTGCTTTAACTTTCTGCTTTACTGTTTTAACTTTCTGCTTTACTGTTTTAACTCATATATTTATTAACATTATGTTTTTTATTTTGTTTTAATACTTTTTATTTATTTTATTATTATTTTTATTTATTTTTATTATTTTTATTATTTTTATTATTTTATTTTTATTATTATTTTTATTATTTCTATTATTTTTATTATTTTATTTTTATTTTTATTATTATACTTAGTGTTATTTACTTCATGCCTATTGTTATTATTATTTAGAACACACATTCACTATGACACTTATACACACATTCACTATGACACTTATTCACTATGACACTTATACACACATTCACTATGACACTTATACACACATTCACTATGACACTTACATTTAGCCATAGACACTTACATTTACACTTATACACACACACACACACACACACACACACACACACACACACACACACAGATTTACTTACACTCACACACAGATTTACTTACACCCGCAGATTTACTTACACTCACACACCGATTTACTTACACACGCAGATTTACTTACACATATAACGTATAATTTATTAAAACATTTTATGTTTTAATTAAACACGAACATTTATATTACTCATTCAAATATAACTAAAATTATTTCAAAGTTTCTTAAAACTTCTATAATAAATCAATCATTATCTTTGAACAAAGAATACTCACTGCTTTACTGCTTTAACTCACATACATTACATACCTTAAAGCAGTAAAGCAGTAAAACAATAGAGGTGTTACCTAACACCTAGGGGGGATTAGTATGCTTTTGTTTTACTGCTTTAACTTTCTGCTTTACTGCTTTAACTTTCTGCTTTACTGCTTTAACTCGTTTTACTGTTTTTATCCTTTTGCTTTTACTGTTTTAACTTTCTGCTTTACTGTTTTAACTCATATATTTATTAACATTATGTTTTTTATTTTGTTTTAATACTTTTTATTTATTTTATTATTATTTTTATTTATTTTTATTATTATTTTTATTATTTTTATTATTTTTATTATTATTTTATTATTTCTATTATTTTTATTATTTTATTTTTATTTTTATTATTATACTTAGTGTTATTTACTTCATGCCTATTGTTATTATTATTTAGAACACACATTCACTATGACACTTATACACACATTCACTATGACACTTATTCACTATGACACTTATACACACATTCACTATGACACTTATACACACATTCACTATGACACTTACATTTAGCCATAGACACTTACATTTACACTTATACACACACACACACACACACACACACACACACACAGATTTACTTACACTCACACACAGATTTACTTACACTCACGCACAGATTTACTTACACTCACACATCGATTTACTTACACACGCAGATTTACTTACACATATAACGTATAATTTATTAAAACATTTTATGTTTTAATTAAACACGAACATTTATATTACTCATTCAAATATAACTAAAATTATTTCAAAGTTTCTTAAAACTTCTATAATAAATCAATCATTATCTTTGAACAAAGAAATTATTATTAACTGTTAACACTTTTTGTTTATAAATTTTATAACTATCAAGTTTTAAAATAACTTTTACTAAAATTTTATGAAATTTTATTAAAAACATATATTTTACGTACCTTAAAGCAATAAATCAGTAAATCAGTAGGGCAAGCCCCTAGCACCCCTCTACACCAAGCTATGCCACGTTATGTTCTATTGACTTACTGCTTTACATCATCTTTAGCCATGTAATAAGTATAAAAATAACAAAATAAGTTCTTCTCTGCTAACATAACATGTATTTTATTAAAATCATTCTAGGTTTTTATTTAAAAATAACAATTATTCACTTACATTTATATTATTCGCTCGATGTTAACTAAAAATATTTCAAAGTTTTTTTAAATAATTCGGATTTTCTTTATTATTATTATTATTATCTATGTACATTGACAATCCATCACGAGAAAACACAACAACCCGCACTCCTTACAGATACGAAACTGACCTCTTTCTGTAAAATGTGTTGAAATAACCACTTCAGGCTAAATTTAGGATAAACCTTTTTGTACCCCGGGGCGATTTAGACCTAATTCCAGGTCAAAATATATTTCAAGCTGACCTTTTTCTGTAAAATGTGGTGCAATAACTACGTTAGGCCTAAATTTAGGCCTAAATTTAGGACAAGCCTTTTTGTATCCCACGCTGATTTAAGCCTAATACCAGGTCAAAAGGTAATTCCAGTATAGACAAGAATCGAGAATCAATGTTATTATTATTTTATAAATATATTTCAAACTGAAACATGCTGGATCGGTAAGATCCTTTAAGCAGGTAAGAAGGAAATGTTTACCTTTCTTGTGAGTGGACGGAGTAATCCTTATCTCTATATGACCTCGTATGTGATTGGTTGAGAATTATTTTATCGCTTTTTGGTTTTAAGGTATGTAAAAACATGTTTTTTCATATCCTGAACCTTATCTGTGATTGGATGAAAATTATATTGGAGGATGCGTGTTTTAGATCCAAACTCATTTTAAAATCATACTCGTTTTGGCTCTTAAGCGGTGCACAAGTTCTCTGGTTTGTAATAAAAGTGTTCTATTTTCACTAAGTGTATATCATGAACCACCTTAACATGTATACCTCAATACAAGACATTATCCAGTGGGAAATCAAGATCCCAGGAAGTAGGGTTTCATTCTTATATAAAAGAAAACCCGATGGATTTGAATTTTTCAAGTGTGCTACCCAATCACCCTGTTATAATACCAAGCGTATTTTCGTGAGTCCAGATGAATTACTTTGTATATGTAATCACACTGAAGAGTGGCTTACAGAATACTTTAAACCAAGCTCAGCTTTAAACTGGACCGAAACAGTTATTAGCCTGTGTGAAGAAACCAGCGATAAGCAACTTACTCTATCATTTTATAAACATCAAAACATAATCAGTTTGGAAGTTAGATTATGGGAGAGAAATAATGAAACAGCCGTATTTGAACCTACATCATTTGGATTCTACATTTCAGGCCTAGCGCAGATGAAATATATGTTAGAGGTACGTAAGCGAATGTTAATACAGATGAAGAAGACATTTATGTTATCTAATTACGTAACCGTAATTCATTACATGTTATACCAAGAATACTACGCATTTAAGAAAACCCTGATTGATGATCCTACGCACATCATCGATCGCTTCCTAAGTTCTATAGACGTACAGAAATTCATTTATCTACTTAGAAAACAATGGCAGGAAAGTATTTATGCAGGTGACCCAGAATGTAAATATACTATGATATCTGAGCGGGAACTTTTTACGTATGTGTTAACTGAATGTATTAATGAGACACGAAACTATATCATCGATAATGATATAAATGATTGGCATATTTGCAAAGATTTAGAGAATTTTAATATAAAATAATCATAAACATTATGTGTAAAATGTATGTGGAAGTGTTATATATAATAATATTTTTCTGTTTTATATTTTATTTTGGTCTTATATATATATATATATATATATATATATATATATATATATATATATATATATATATATATATATATATATATATATATATATATATATATATATATATATATAAATTACTGTAAGATAATGATTATTAAATTTCTAATTATATAGTAAAGTTTTTATTATCCTTATTTTTACTTTCTTAAATAAATATTTACATGTATGTTAAGAGTTTAAATAAACGAACCCCAGGTTCAGGATATGAAAAACATGTTTTTACATACCTAAAACCAAAAAGCGATAAAATAATTCTCGACCAATCACATACGAGGTCATATAGAGATAAGGATTACTCCGTCCACTCACAAGAAAGGTAAACATTTCCTTCTTACCTGCTTAAAGGATCTTACCGATCCAGCATGTTTCAGTTTGAAATATATTTATAAAATAATAATAACATTGATTCTCGATTCTTGTCTATACTGGAATTACCTTTTGACCTGGTATTAGGCTTAAATCAGCGTGGGATACAAAAAGGCTTGTCCTAAATTTAGGCCTAAATTTAGGCCTAACGTAGTTATTGCACCACATTTTACAGAAAAAGGTCAGCTTGAAATATATTTTGACCTGGAATTAGGTCTAAATCGCCCCGGGGTACAAAAAGGTTTATCCTAAATTTAGCCTGAAGTAGTTATTTCAACACATTTTACAGAGAGAGGTCAGTTTCGTATCTGTAAGGAGTGCGGGTTGTTGTGTTTTCTCGTGATGGATTGTCAATGTACATAGATAATAATAATAATAATAATAAAGAAAATCCGAATTATTTAAAAAAACTTTGAAATATTTTTAGTTAACATCGAGCGAATAATATAAATGTAAGTGAATAATTGTTATTTTTAAATAAGAACTTAAAAAGATTTTAATAAAATAAATGTTATGTTAGCAGAGAAGAACTTATTTTGTTATTTTTATACTTATTACATGGCTAAAGATGATGTAAAGCAGTAAGTCAATAGAACATAACGTGGCATAGCTTGGTGTAGAGGGGTGCTAGGGGCTTGCCCTACTGATTTACTGATTTATTGCTTTAAGGTACGTAAAATATATGTTTTTAATAAAATTTCATAAAATTTTAGTAAAAGTTATTTTAAAACTTGATAGTTATAAAATTTATAAACAAAAAGTGTTAACAGTTAATAATAATTTCTTTGTTCAAAGATAATGATTGATTTATTATAGAAGTTTTAAGAAACTTTGAAATAATTTTAGTTATATTTGAATGAGTAATATAAATGTACGTGTTTAATTAAAACATAAAATGTTTTAATAAATTATACGTTATATGTGTAAGTAAATCTGCGTGTGTAAGTAAATCTGTGTGTGAGTGTAAGTAAATCTGTGTGTGAGTGTAAGTAAATCTGTGTGTGTGTGTGTGTGTGTAAAAGTGTGTGTGTATAAGTGTAAATGTAAGTGTCTATGGCTAAATGTAAGTGTCATAGTGAATGTGTGTATAAGTGTCATAGTGAATGTGTGTATAAGTGTCATAGTGAATAAGTGTCATAGTGAATGTGTGTATAAGTGTCATAGTGAATGTGTGTTCTAAATAATAATAACAATAGGCATGAAGTAAATAACACTAAGTATAATAATAAAAATAAAAATAAAATAATAAAAATAATAAAAATAATAAAAATAAAATAATAAAAATAATAAAAATAATAATAAAATAAATAAAAATAATAATAAAATAAATAAAAAGTATTAAAACAAAATAAAAAACATAATGTTAATAAATATATGAGTTAAAACAGTAAAGCAGAAAGTTAAAACAGTAAAGCAGAAAGTTAAAGCAGTAAAGCAGAAAGTTAAAGCAGTAAAGCAGAAAGTTAAAGCAGTAAAGCAGAAAGTTAAAGCAGTAAAGCAGTAAAACAAAAGCATACTAATCCCTTAGGTGTTAGGTAACACCTCTATTGATTTACTGAAAAACTTGATAGTTATAAAATTTATAAACAAAAAGTGTTAACAGTTAATAATAATTTCTTTGTTCAAAGATAATGATTGATTTATTATAGAAGTTTTAAGAAACTTTGAAATAATTTTAGTTATATTTGAATGAGTAATATAAATGTTCGTGTTTAATTAAAACATAAAATGTTTTAATAAATTATACGTTATATGTGTAAGTAAATCTGCGTGTGTAAGTAAATCGGTGTGTGGTAAATCTGCGTGTCTGCATATCTGTGTGTGAGTGTAAGTAAATCTGTGTGTGTGTGTGTGTGTGTGTGTGTGTGTGTGTGTGTGTGTGTGTGTGTGTGTGTGTATAAGTGTAAATGTAAGTGTCTATGGCTAAATGTGTCATAGTGAATGTGTGTATAAGTGTCATAGTGAATGTGTGTATAAGTGTCATAGTGAATAAGTGTCATAGTGAATGTGTGTATAAGTGTCATAGTGAATGTGTTCTAAATAATAATAACAATAGGCATGAAGTAAATAACACTAAGTATAATAATAAAAATAAAAATAAAATAATAAAAATAATAGAAATAATAAAAATAATAATAAAAATAAAATAATAAAAATAATAAAAATAATAATAAAAATAAATAAAAATAATAATAAAATAAATAAAAAGTATTAAAACAAAATAAAAAACATAATGTTAATAAATATATGAGTTAAAACAGTAAAGCAGAAAGTTAAAACAGTAAAGCAGAAAGTTAAAGCAGTAAAGCAGAAAGTTAAAGCAGTAAAGCAGAAAGTTAAAGCAGTAAAGCAGAAAGTTAAAGCAGTAAAGCAGTAAAACAAAAGCATACTAATCCCCCTAGGTGTTAGGTAACACATCTATTGATTTACTGCTTTAAGGTATGTAATGTTAATAAATATATGAGTTAAAGCAGTAAAGCAGTGAGTTAAAGCAGTAAAGCAGAAAGTTAAAGCAGTAAAGCAGAAAGTTAAAGCAGTAAAGCAGAAAGTTAAAGCAGTAAAGCAGTAAAACAAAAGCATACTAATCCCCCCTAGGTGTTAGGTAACACCTCTATTGTTTTACTGCTTTACTGCTTTAAGGTATGTAATGTTAATGTTTTTAGTAAAATTTCGTACAATTGTAGTAAAATAAAATGATTATATATCAGACACTTTGGCTTTTTCTTCTTACATACAATTTTTAAAAATTTATAAATTAAAAAGTATTAAGTAAAAAGTATTAAGTAAAAAATAATGTTAATAAATATATGTGTTAAATAATAGGTCTGTAATGAGTTACAGTTTTAGGTTCGCGAAAATGTTTTTAATAAAAATGTTTAAGTATGAAATAAAAATGAATGACTCATAGTATATTTGAAAAGAAATTCTTTGAAATGCTTAAGTATGAAATAAAAATGAATGACTTATAGTATATATATTTTTCATTCCCGCAGGAATATTGCGCCTGCGGGCGCACGCGGCGGGCGGGTACGCGGAAATATTGCGCCTGCGGGCGCACGCGGCGGCGGTTACGCGGTAATTTTGCGCCTGCGGGCGCACGCGGCGGCGGTTTCGCGGATGGGCTGACCTGCGGACGCGGACTCGGACTCTGAAACGTTTGCGATCACTGTCTCAAATGTGTAGCTCTTTAGATATATATTCAGTCATGCTATAAGTGTTAGAAAAATACTAACTCATAGTAGGAAGCATTCTAGCAGATTGTAATGTACACCATTCGATTCCTCATACCTTATTACCTAGGGGTAGATACCCTTATTAGGGCTATTCTAGGCTCGGGGTAGGCTAGAAAAGGCTTGAAAAAAGTGGCACTCAGTTGGCACTATGTGGCACTCACTTGGCACTATGTGGCACTCACTTGGCACTCATTGGCACTCACTTGGCACTCATTGGCACTCATTGGCACTCACTTGGCACTCACCTGGCACTCACCTGGCACTCATCTAATACTCATAGAACACTAATAGAACATCACTAGGTACTCTTTACGGTGATTGGGAACCATCAAAGCCATCAAGTTAGCGTGGGTCAAAATTGACCCATGGTATATGGCAAGGTTAAGGACGAAATATCATGGTCAAACAAGGTAAAGACGTCAAAAAATAGGGCTAAGCCCCTAAAGGAAGCCCAAAATTACTGTAATAAAAATGTAATCCATGGTATATGGTAAGGTTAAGGTCGAAATATCATGGTCAGTCAAGTGTAAAGACACCAAAAATAGGGCTAAGCTACTAAAGGAAGATCAAAATTACTGTAATAAATTGACCCATGGAATACCAAAGGGTTGTTGAAAATCACTGTGGGCAAATGACCCATGGAAGACCGTAAAGGGTAGCCAAAA
Source organism: Trachelipus rathkii (assembly GCA_015478945.1). Taxonomy (NCBI): domain Eukaryota; kingdom Metazoa; phylum Arthropoda; class Malacostraca; order Isopoda; family Trachelipodidae; genus Trachelipus; species Trachelipus rathkii. Next base: position 1,263 of record JABUQX010132751.1, on the reverse strand, counting down.
TTACCAATAAAATTGACCACTGAAGACCAAAATTACCGTGGGCTAAAATGACCCATGGAAGACTAAAGGGTTATTTGAAAATTAGTTGGCCAAAATTGAACCATGGAAGAACCAAAGGGTACCTTAAAATTAATGGCCAAAATGACCCATGGAAGACCAAAGGGTAGCCTAAAATTAACGGGCCAAAATTATCCTATGGAAGACCAAAGGCCGGGTCGAGCCATTTCATGGTCAAAATTAAGGTACGACATCAAAAGGGCTAAGCCCTAAAGGAAGATCAAAAATTACCGTGGGCAATGACCCATGGTCGAAAAATTAGGGGGCGTAAAATAGGGGGTAATACGTACAACGGTCCGTTTGGCGCACCCTTTCTTCGAAAGGGTGCTAAAAATTAGGGTTGCCAAAAATTAGCGCCAAAAATTAGGGTCGCTAAATACCGTGGGCCAAAATTGACCCATGGAAGACCAAAGGTTGGTCGAAAAGGTAAAGGTCAAAAAGATCAAGGCCCAAAAAGGTCAAGGGCAGGTAAAAATTTGGGCCCAAAAAAGGTCAAGGGCAGGTAAAAATACCCTCAGGAAACAACGTGGCGGTCAGAAAAGGTTCAAGGTAAGGTAAAATCACCGTTGGTCATTTTGACCATCGTTGTCCAAAAAGACTTCCTACTACTTCCGCTGTCTATATATATATATATGTTATATATATATATATATATATATATATATATATATATATATATATATATATATATATAGGAGGAAATACGATACCAATATAGAAAATATATAGATATATATATATATATATATATATATATATATATATATATATATATATATATATATATATATATATATATATATATATATATATATATATATAAAAGCTCTATAAAATTTTTAGGTGCCCCCTTATCTTGGAAGCTGGCGACGCCCATATATATATATATATATATATATATATATATATATACATATGTATATATATATATATATATATATATATATATATATAGTATAAGTAGTATATATATATATATATATATATATATATATATATATATATATATATATATATATATATATATATATATATATATATATATATATATATATATATATATATATATATATATATATATATATATATATATATATATTAAATTTATTAACCTTTAACTATTAGCGCAATTGAAAACGCGAGCGTTTCACGATAAAATGCGAAAACGTATAACGACCCAATTGATAAAACTGAACGAAGTACAAC